>PVLA01002496.1:253472-266473 GCA_004027455.1 Hydrochoerus hydrochaeris
TTTTTTTGCGTGTAGCCCAGTACGCAAATCTGGGTACTCCCAGAATAAAATTAAATTGAGTCAAATTTCTTCCATAATCAAAATTGAACCTTAGTTTACTGGAAGATGTTTGTCATCAGCCACTAGAGTGACTAAAAAATGTGAAAATAACCCTTAGTAACTACATGCCCACAGCTTTCTAGTGAGAGGTCAGTTACCTGGCCTCAATCCGTTGCCAAAAGTGAGCGTATGTAAATTGATGGCTGAGTCTCCTGAGGTCTTTGTCATTAAACAGAGCTTTCTAATTGGTAAAAAACAACTTCTAAATATCTTTATTTTCAGATCCAATTTTCATTCTCTTTGCCTTCACCAATAAAATCACTTCTGTGCACAGTAGAATTATTTGGTCGTGTGATTGGAGTCCTGATAGCAAGTATTTCTTCACTGGGAGTCGAGACAGAAAGGTAATTTTTTTTCTTTCTTTTTTACCAGGGGTTGAACTCACAACCTTGCACTTGCCTGGCCCCTGAATTTAATATTCAAATATAAAATAACATTTCCATAGATATGGTGGAATAAAAAAATTACATAATTCTGTTTTACACAACTTTTAAAAATCAGTTCATGAATTCCTTGTGTTTTTCATATACATACATTAAAAGAACTTTAAAAAAAAACTTTAAATTCTGTAATATATTTCTCTAAAATAGCAAATGTATAGAAGAGCCAGGCATGGTGGCACATGCCTCTAATTCTGGCACTCAGGAGGCTAAGGCAGAAGTATCACCAAGAGTTCAAGGTCAGCCTGGACTACAAAGTGAGTTTAAGGCCAGCCTGAAACACACAGCAAGATGCTATCTACAAAAAAAAAAAAGAGAGAGAGAGAGACAAAAAGATATGTATATAGAGAAAACCTTTTGGACACATTTCTTTCATCAAATAGCCCTAGTGGAAGAAGGGCATAAATGGATCAAAACTAAGAAACTTGGAGAGGAGGAGAGAGCATAAGGGGAAAAATTATTTCATGAACTTAAATTTTGCTTTTCTATAACTTATGATTATAACCTTTTTATTCAGTAGTAGAATGGAGGTGAAGAGTGTGACCCAAGCTTGAAAAAAAGAAAAACATGTTAACTGTATTCACTCTAATTATCTCAGGAATGTCTACCTGGCCTGTTCTGTTCTTTCCTGTTTCCATGCTCTTTAAACCAGTAGGCAGGAGGCTGAGGAAGCCCTCGAGGCAATTTAACATTTTTTTTCCTCTTTCCAGTCATAGACATATTACCAATTATTGCAGTGGAGGGCTGGTGTAGGCATCGTGCTACTCAGGCTAAACACTTCAGTGCCAACTTCTCAGCATCTTCCTCCCTGACCGTCACTTCTGCTCATTTGCAGAATTACTGCAGTTGTGGCTGGTAGAAGGCAGCTTGGCTGCAGCTCTCAGATATGTCAAGGGCCGAGCAGAACAGACACCTTTCATTGAACACTGTCAGCAGTGTGTCTGTGCTTGATTGGCCAGAGCTTTCTGTTCAGAACATTGCAGCTGTTTCCTGTTTTACTTCCCTCTCCTTTTCTTTGTGACCAGTCACACACCCTTGAGGCATGAACTTTCAGGAAAACCTCATTTCTTATGAGGGATAACATCAAGGTTAGGTTCTCCTAATATTTGAGTTCCCTGAGCGGTGATTAGGGTAGAAGAAAATCTGGAGACTTGCTTGGTCTCTAGCTTGATTGGTCTGCCTCCATAAATTTTGTGATAATTTTTAATAAGAATGTGATGTATAGAATTTCAGTGAATCAGAATTGGTTTGTGAGTGTAAAGGACACACTAGATGTGCTCATGGTCTCTGGGTGAAGATGGTCCATCTGCAAACCACCAAATCTCAAAAGACTGGTATCTGCCACTCTGTGGCTTCTCTGTGATGCTTGAAATGCTCCGAAGTTCTGGGATATCATACACAAATGTAAATGCAAGTTTTTATATATCAGCGTAGATATTTCTCACTATTAGAACTCTTAATATTACCTAAAAACTTTGCCAAAAGAAAGCTTTACAAGTGTGTTCTCTCTGTTAGGTGGTGGTCTGGGGTGAGTGTGACCCCAGCGATGACTCCTCTGAGCACAGCATCGGGCCCTGCTCCTCAGTCCTGGACGTGGGCGGGGCTGTGACAGCTGTCAGTGTCTCCCGGCTGCTTAATACTTCCCACCGGTCAGTCTGCATGGGCCTTGGTTTTATGCTTCAAGTGGCCACTTGCTTTCTCACTTATTTTAATCCATGTGTTCTTGTTGCTTCCAAGTTACTGTTTTTTTCAAAATGCTTGATGTTTCTCATAAGAAATTTTACCTTAATAGAACTCAGTAGCTCAGAATGGTGAAATACTTATTAGGAATATGGCTGGGAAGGTTTTTAGTGTCACCACCTATGGGACTGTAGTCCTTTTTTCTGTAACAAACATTTTGAAACAGGTATCCCTGAAGCCAGCTTCTGTGTGCAACCTCTGTAGGGATAATGCTCCTGATGACACAGTAGAGCGACATAGCATAACTGGGTGGATACTTTTAAATACAGTCCTCTGTAAGCCAGGGAGAGTTGGGACTGTGTAACGAACTGCCTTGGAGTAATGATGGAGATATTGGGAATTCATCCTCCTTTCTTAAAACAGGTATGTGGTGGCAGTTGGACTAGAGTGTGGAAAGATTTGCATATATACCTGGAAAAAGACTGATCAAATTCCAGAAATAAACGACTGGATCCACTGTATAGAAACAAACCAAAGGTATTTCCTTCCTATTTTTGCTTTCATCAGAGTTAAGTATAAATTATGGAGTCTTTAGTGGCAAATTTTATATTACATTTTCATATGATATAAAATGTGACAGAAATCTCTGTGACATTACTAAGGAGTACTATTGAAATTCATTGTGTTGGATCCCCCAATGGAGCAAAGTATTGAATGTTTCTGAAAGCTTTCAACTACAGCAAAGGCTTCCTGAGCCTCATGCCATGGGCATGGCCTTTGCCCCCTGAGCTCACATAAACCTGCTGTTTTTTTAAGCTTCTTCAGCCTTCATATATCTGTACTATTCCAAATACAATTTCAGATACACCTGTAAATGATAGTATCATGATGACAGTGAATGACTTGATGAAAAGAGATTTGTGAGCAGTTGTCATTTACAAGATACTCCTTATTGGCCAAGCATTTTAGTGCTCCTTGTATTTATTAAAGTGAGATTCTGCCCTTATTACTACAGCTGTTATGCTTCTGTTGTAGTCAGGGTGTACAAGGGAAACAGGATGCATAATTTGTAGGGTTTTATAATATTCACCCAGAGTCAAATACAAGAGTGTGGAAGATCTGTCCCCACACTAGAGACCCAAAAAATCCAGCTAAGGGCCTGGATCCCCCGGCAGTGTCCTGTACAAGTCCAGCTGGAGGCCTAGAGCCCATGACAATGTCTCATGCAAGTCTGTATCAAGGATCTGCACTGGGAAAACTAGAAAGTCTGCACCAGTGGGATGAAGGATCTGTGTCAGCAGGTTAAGAGATCTGCACTGGAACTAGGAAACGACACTCAAAAAAAGGACTGGAGATCCCCCAAAAAGAATGGCAACCATCCTTAGCAATAGCGAGATCCCAGGCTCTTCCAATGATAAAAGCTGAGTTTATTGGGAAGCCAACATGATAAACTCCAGGAAAATTAGCAGTGCACCATATTCCCCTCCAGAGCCAGGAAGCAATGCTCAAAGTAAGTACCAGAAATCCCCAAAAGTGAACCACAACCATCCTCAGTGATAACAAGGTCCCAAGCTCCTCTGACAGAACAGCCAAATTCATATCAGGAAAAGCAGTGTGACACACATCTCCAGGAGGATCAGCAGCACCATCTTCCCTCCAGTTCTCTTTTTATGCTGTTGGCAACAATCCTCAGGTGGGCCGCCCACTCCCAGCACCACACTGATTCAGTTCAGCTGGGTGTTACAAGTTGCCCGTTAGTTAATCTACCATAGTTTCTCCCATCTCTGATGCTGGATTTAGCAGTTGTAACCATTTATAGTATTGGTTTGCTGAAGCAAGGAAAAACTCACCGAAATTCCATATTGAAATCATTTGACATTTTTTCCCTGGGCTCCCCTACCCTAGGCTTCTCTTTTTCTTTGCCTCGCTCATCTACAGTGTTTGCTCTGCCACTGAGCTGGTACTCAGACCACTTCTCTGGACCCTGTGTAGGACACACTGGCAGGAAGCCCCTTAGAAAGCATAAGAAAAGGACATAGAAGAATTTTAAGGTTTTTTTTTTTCTTCAGCATTATAGTGCCTTAGGACTTGCAAGGTACAACTAATTCCTGACTTAACACATTATATATTATTTATATTGCTCATATTCCAGTTACCAAATTTCTAGTGTTTGCTACAATGAAATTCAAAGAAAGCAAATATTGTCTTTTATGTTGGCTTCTCAAATTCCATTTATTTTACTTTATTTTGTTTTATCTATTTTTGTGGTACCAGAGCTGGAACCCAGGGCACTCTACCACTGACTTACATCCCCAGCCCTTCATACCTTTTAAATGGGATATGTTAGCATGATAAATTTAAAAATACCAGGCCAGACATACTGTTGTCTGCCTGTAATGAGCATTTGGGAGGCTGAGGCAGGAAGTTTGCTGCAAGTTCAAGGCCAACCTGGGCTAGCTGAGGACCAGCCTGAACTACTTAGCAAGACCCTGACTCAAAAAAAACCCAAAAAACAAAATACTCCCCCAAAAAACCTTTATATAGCCAGATAGGTACTGGCCCTCAAATAACTCTCTTAGAAAGAAATATGTTTGTTTCAAAGATGTCATTAATTCCAATCATTCTTTTAATGAAATGAAACAGTTTTAATATTTTTATTATTTGCCTTTTCTAAAAAAGCTTGCCATCCATGTGTAAGCTTGCCTGCCTTTCATATTTATTTCTAAAGCTCACCTCCAAATGACTCTGGGCTGCTTTCAATAATCAGATTATCCTCGAAGGAAGATGAGCTCTCATTGAGAGGTACTGAAGTGACGGTCGCCTCATAAGGAAGCTTTTCTTCAAGCAGGATTTCAGATAACATTATGGCAAAGCAGCACTGAAGGACTAACCGCTCGAAAGGGCTCACAGGCGTGTCATTGCTTAGGGCCTGGTGCACTGATTTTAAAATGTCTTTTATTACTTCAGATGTATACTTCATTCTCACTTTTTTTTTTTTTTGCCAATTTTAATTAGTTTTATTGAAGACATTGCATTTCCACTTAGAGTACAGTGCTTATCAAAGTGCAATGTTCTTTCTCCTGGGTACATGTTCCATTGTTTAAGTATTGAGAATGCCCAATACTTTAGCAGTTAAACTTTAATTAACTGCCACTCTATTTGAAGTTGGCTTAACCTCTTCAATGGGGGCCCTGAGGAAGCACCACCAGAGGGAGGACCCCTCCACCAGGGAAACCCCCAGGATTCCTCCAGGCCTGCCTCCTGCACTGGGGTACAGCTTGGTGGTGATGGGAATGCAGACATTCCAGCTCCTTCTGCCAATGTTCAGATTATTCATTCTCTGCAGTCTCATTCATATACAGCCGGTTGATGATTTCATTACACTTGTCAAGGATCTTCTGTTTATCTTCATCATTGATCTTGCCCTGAAGTTTCTTATCTTCAGCAGTTGCTTTCATATTAAAAGTGTAGGACGCCAGTGAATTCTTAGAGGACACCTTGTCCCTTTGTTTCTCATCTTCAGCTTTGTACTTCTCCACTTCCTGGACCACACGCTCTGTGTCCTCCTTGCTCAAATGCCTTTATCATTAATGATAGTAATCCTATTCTCTTTTCTTGTATTTTAGTCCACTGCAGAGACATTGAGGATGCCATTGGCATCAGTATCAAAAGTGACTTCAATCTGAGGAACACCGAAGGGTGCCTGTGAGTTCAAACTTGCCAAGCAGGTTGTTATTCTTTGGTCATGGCACACTCACTTGAATGAGCACACCAGGCTGGTTGTCAGAGTAGATAGTGAAGGTCTGCATCTGCTTGGTAGGAATGGTAGTATTACACTTGGTGAGGACTGCTGTGACTCCACCAGGAGTTTCAATACCGAGAGAATGAGGAGTGACGTCTAAAAGCAAATCTCGAATATTTTCAGATTTGTCTCTACGTAGAATGGCTGCCTGAACAGCTGCACCATAAGCAACAGCCTCATCAGGGTTGATGCTCTTAATTCAATTCTTTTCCAGTGAAGAAGTCTTGTAGAAGCTTGTGGATCTTGGGGATATGGGTAGAACCACCCACCAGGAAAGCATACTAGATCTGTGACTTGTCCAGCTTAGCATCTTAAAGAGCCTTCTCCACAGGGTCCAGAGTGCCACAGAATAGATCAGCATTCAGCTCTTCAAATTGAGCACCAGTAATAGAGGTGTAGAAGTCAATTCATTCATAGAGGGAATCAGTCTCAGTACTGGTTTGGGTGCTAGAAGACAGAGTTCTCTTAGCTCGTTCACATGTAATATAGTACAACGACGGTGTACAGCTCTCTTGTTCTCACTGATGTCCTTATGCTTGCACTTGAATTCAGCAATAAAATGATTGACCATTCAGTTATCAAAATCATCTCCACCTAAGTGGGTGTCACCTGCTGTAGATTTCACTTTGAAGATTCCACCTTCAATAGTGAGGTCTGACACATCAAAAGTGCTACCTCCTAAATAAAAAATCAGTATATTTCTTTCAGCTCCAACCTTTTTGTCTAAGCCATTAGCAATAGCAGCAGGTGTTAGCTCATTGATAATTCCAAGTACATTAAGACCAGCAATGGTTCCAGCATCTTTGGCCTGACGCTGAGAGTCATTAAAGTAAGCTGGCACAGTAACCACAGCATTGGTAACAGTCTTCCCAAGGTAAGCTTCTATAGTTTCCTTCATCTTTGTCTGTCCTCTGGACAGAAACTCTTTGTCTCTCTGTATTCTGCTTGAACCTTGAGCCTGCCTGCATCATTCACCACCATGAAGGGCCAATGCTTCACATCAGACTGGACAACAGGATCATCAAATCTACATCCAGTCAGATGTTTGGCATCAAAAGCTGTGTTGGTGCCATTTGATTTTTTGCAGCATCTCTGATCAGTTGTTTTGCAGTATCTCCGATCAGTCTTCAGTGAAAGTGACGTAACTTGGAGTGGTTTGATTTCCCTGATCATTGGCAATTATCTCTACTTTTCCATGCTGAGAGACACACAGGAGTAGATAGTGCCAAGATCAGTGCCAACTGCGTATCCCTTTGATACAGTTGCTTGCTTATAGCCCCGGCTCTCCTGGCAAAGATATCACACAAAAACCTACTAAGCTGCTGGCATGTTCAATGAGCCATTCTTTTTATCCTGTGAGCCCATCTGGTGACAGGGACTCTCAGCATCTGGCTTTGTAATTTATGGGCACCAGTAGTGTTTTCAAGGTTTACATCTATTTAGATGTCTCACTTCATTCCTTTGTGGTTTGAGGGTCTACTTTGCAGGTAAAATATATAGAGGATGTTCTGTTTTCATAGATACTTAGTACTAACTTGGGTTTGGTAGTTTCTGGGTCTGCTCTTTTAGGGACTCTCAGGGTAATAGGCAGCCTTAATATGGTTGTCTTGCTCAGTGCCGATTCACAAAAGACCAAGACTGTTTTGGTGTGTAGTTTAAATCTTTCATTAAAAATGTAAGTAAAAGCCTGCCCATCTCACAGGAATGTGAGTATATGGCAAAGTTGAAATTCTTAGAAAAAGAATTTCTTTAGCACTGTTAGCTGAAAAACTGACTTCCAGAGTCATTTTATGACATCTGATCATTAAGACATTTGACTTTTTTTTTTTTTTTTTTTGTCCAGTACAGGGGATTGAACCCAAGGCCTTGCATATATGCTGGGCAAGTGCTCTGCTACTAAGCTATAGTCCCAACCTTGGTCTGACCATTTTAAAAGTAAAAGTAAATACAGTAAAATACTTTTCAAGTTAAGATACAATAGCCAAGATATTGATGGTGGTATTAAAAATCTGTACATTTTAATTTTCAGGTTTTTACTTCTATTCATGTTTATAACATTAATAGTAGAACTATATAAATTAATATGTAAGTGAGCAGCTAATAAAAAATTTTATAGTCATGGTATCCATTAATTGTATAATTCTTCTATCTTGGTTTTAGCCAAAGTCATACACTTGCTATCAGAAAATTATGTTGGAAGAATTGCAATGGAAAAGCTGAACAGAGTGAAGGAGAAGGTGCTGAGTGGTTACATTTTGCAAGCTGTGGTGAAGATCACACTGTGAAGATATATAGAGTTAACAGATGTGCACTGTAATGGACTTAATAACCACTTCCTTTCAATCATTGTTCTTTTTTTTTAATTTTTTTTCAATCATTGCTTCTTAAAGTGTGTATCATGTAAATATATCGTCTTTAGTTTCATAATTGAGTTGTTTCATTTCTTAACTCAGCAGTATTCTTTATTTGGTTCCTAGACCCTTAAAATCTGATGAGAGCTATAGATCCTTATACTTATTAAATACCATATACACCCATACCCAGAACGTTGCTCTTAGTTTCAGAGATTCTTGGACTTCCCTTTGTGTATCTCAGGTTGAGAACATCTATTCCTTTTTCATGACCAAAGTTGCTGATTTTGTGTTATTTTGGAACTTTTCACTTGCCTTAGTCTGTTTTGTGTTGCTATAACGAATACCTGTGGCTGATTAATTTCTAAACAAAAGAGCTTTGTATAGCATGCAGGAGCGTAGCCCAATATCTTTTTGGCTCTGGTGAGGACCTCATGGCAGGTGGAATCATGATGGGAACATGTGAGGAAGAAGAAGGCCTCATGCTGAGATAGGAAGCGAGAGATTCAGGTGAGGTGTCAGACTTGCTTGTGACAACCCACTTTTAGGAGAATACACTCAAACAAGAAAGTACTTGTGTTCCAAAAACACTATTCCCTCTTAAAGACTTAATTGCATCTAGTCCTGCCTGTTAAAAATTCTTCCAGCTTATGATGGCCAACACTGGAGACTAAACTTCTAGCACACGATCTTGGGGAACACACTCAAAGGATGTCCAAACCATAGTACCCTTTTAGGACACCTCAAAGGGTGGACACAGAAAATAAAGAGAGAAAAAGCCCAAATCATTAAGTTTTTAGCATTCCTTGTAAATAAACATACTGCACACAGTGTGCTAGCTCTGAGTTGACCCCTTCCTTCTAGAATACACTTATAACAGAATTTGGCAGGTGTAGGTGTGAACCTTGGGCAGTCTTTTTTTTCTTAAAGACGAAGAGGTTTATTTTGGCTCATGTGGGTTTCAGTCCTTAGATAGTTGATCAGCTCCAAGGAAGAGTGGTATGCCAGAGGAAAGCTGTTCATGGCATAGTATTCATTGGTAACTAGGATAACTGTGGTTGTAAATGTGTAACTAGTTATGGGCACCTAGTCTGATAATTGTGGGTAACTTGTCCTGGTTACTTCTGATTAGTTGTGGGCAACTAGTCACTGGTAGTTCGTTGTGAGTTACTAGTCCTGGTTACTGGTAACTAGTTGTGGCTAATGAGATGTGGCTAGCTAGACATTGGTAACTACTTGTAACCAGCCTTGGTTACTGGTAACTAGTAGCTGACTAGTTCTGGTTAGTGGTAACTAGCTGTGGTTAACTAATTATGGGAAACTAATCGGGAACAGGTGGGAAAGTAGTTCTGGTTACTGGTAATTAACTGGTTAGTATATGGGCAACTGGTCATTGGTAACTAGTTGTAACTAGCTTGGTTACTGGTAACTAATGGTTAAGTCTTAGTTACTGGTAACTAACTGGATAGTGAGTCATTGGTAACTAGTTGTAAATAACTAGTCATGGTTGCTGATGACTAGCAGTGACTAGTTATGGACACAGTAATTGGTAACTAGTTGTAAGTAGTCATTACTGGTGGTAGTTATGTGTACTTATTGGTTAATTACTAACTGGCAGCTAGCAATGGTTAACTAATGCTGAACTAGTCAATGGGAACCAATGATAGATAACTGGCTATGGATAACCAATAGCATAACCAGCAGTAACTAATCATGGGTAACTACCAATAACTAGTCTTTGCTAGCTTATAAGTGGCAACTAGTTGATAAATGGTCAATGAATAATTTGTAACTAGTTCTTAGTAGCCAATAGTTGCCAACTAATTACCAATTAGTAACTGCAGTTACTATGCTACACATGGGCACCCAGTAATTGGTAATGAACAATGGGTAGCATATGTGTTAGTAGCCATAGGTAACTAGGTTACTATTCATAGTTAACTAGTTGTGTATAACTAGTTGGTAACTAAAGTAGGGTACTGGCTAACTGGTTCTGTGTTACTAGTAAAAAGTAACCAGCAATGACTAACTAGCTGTGGGTGACTGGATAATTGGTGATTTGTCAGTCCTGTAGCAGGTAACAAGCAACTAGTAACTAGCTATGGATAACTAGTGCATAACTAGTCATTAATGAGTTGTGGAAAATTAGTTGAGAGTAACCACCTGTTGGTGACTAGTAATTAGTAACTAGTGATGATTAACTGGGTGACTTATAGGTAAATAGCAATAGGCAAGTAGTTGTGGGTGACAGCAGTGGGCAGCTAGTTTTAACTTAAGTGGTGTTTAGTGGGATAAAGCAATCATCAAAATTAGACCACACCAAAGGCCCAATCAAGAAATGGGCTACTGAAACAAATAGACATTTCTCAGAAGTACAAATGGCCAATAAAAACGTGACAATGTTCAACATGACTATTAGACAAATGCACATTAAGACAAACTCAGCTGTGAGTCCCCATAAAAGTCAAAAAGAAAGTTGAATACTGCTGACATACAATGGCACAAGGTTAAACATTCCCATTTCAAAAGGGGGATGGAACCCAATGGGACCAAAGCAATACTGAAATCCAGCATAGAGAACATTAAATCCTGTAGTTCTATGTCTAGCACCTAAGGCAGGCTGTGGCAGGCTGTGAACTGCAAAGAGCTTGGATTCCCCCATCTCTACAGGACTGTGATTGTAGCTCTCCTGTCTTCTGTCTTAGGCTGGCATTGCTCACTTCTTGTAGCTTTCCTTAGATACTCTATATTCCTGGTTTCTCCCACTTTCTGGGGTTTGTACTGCACTTTTGCCTTCATGCACTGTTATCTCACAGGGCACTACCATCTCAGGTGCACTCTGCCTGGTGTCTCAGGCCTTCTAAAATCAGAGCGAAAGCCTCCATGATCCCACAACTCTTGCATTCTGTATTCCTGTACAACCAGCAGTGATGTCAGTCTTGCCAGCTCAAGCAGTAACAGGACCCCTTGAATAGTGGCTGCAGAGGTCTCTGAATGCCTAGATGACTGGACAATGTGAACTGAATCCAGGGTACCAACACCCTGTGTGACCCTTCCCCAGTGCAGTGCCTGGCTCTCTTTTCTCTGGTGAAAATTTTACAGCTTTGCATGTTTGATCCTGTAAAGGAGGGAGGGGTCTTACTGATTCCTGACTTACTCTGAAGCCATTTTTCCTATCGTGAAGATGCAAAGTACTTGGCTTTTTTATGCTAATATTCTGCAATCGAGTTCTTCTTTGTCCATTTTTGTTGGCCCTTTCTGACAAAAATGAAAACTTAAAATAAGCCTTTTGCTTTTCATTATATACCTGATTAAAAGCCCCCAAACCATTCATCCCAAACATTGAGCTGTCTTGAATTTTCCTCCAGCAGATTAGTCTGTCATTCTGTCTTCTGGAAAGTTCCAAGATGTGAGCAAAATGCTGACAAATTTTCTGCTAAAGTATAATAATGATCTGGAGTCCAACTGCCCGTAAAGCCCTTGTTCCCAACTGAAGCTTCCTGAGCCTGGCCTTTACCATCTGCAATTCTATAAGTGTTGTGGTCTATGGAGGTGTGACCAGAATTTCCCATTAAACTTGATTTACCTCATTCTAGGGTTTTTTCTTCAAAACTTTTCCAACTCCTCCCAAGAACCAGTTCCAAAAGTTTCTAAATATGTGATCAGGTAGTCAAAGCAACAACACCACTAATCCAGTACCAAAATCTATTTTAGCCACTTTTCTTGTTGCCGCGACACAATAACCCAACACTCACCATTTAAAAGAGAGAGTTATTTTGACTTACATTTCAGTCCATAATCTGCTGGCTTCAAGGTGTTGCGCTGGGGAGGGAGAGGGATGCACACCACATGAACACTGCAGCCAACTGGAAATCCTGAACTTATATCAATAAAGAATTAGAAGTATAAAGTTTAGCAGGGAGAATGAAAACTTATTTGCATGAAAGGAGGAAAAGGGAACAGGAAGCTGTAGGTGGTCTAGAGCTGAAAAAAACGAAAAACCTGTGGTCCTTTATTCTTGGCTGCCTTAATGGGGGCTCAAGGGTCCTTCCCCTTACCTGGAATTTGTCATAATCTAATTGGTTCCCTGTGCTGTCATAGATGGATCCCAGGTCCCAAGACCCCTAACTCCCTACCCATCATCTGTGTGCACATTCATTAGTGCCTGTCAAAATATTTTGAATTTATAGGTTTGTTAAAAATGACCTTACAAGGTTGCATTAGTAAGTAAGGAAGTACACTAATATAGAGGCCATATATATATATATATATATATATATATATATATATATATAATATAAAATATTTACACATACATATTTTATATAATTTCATATTTATTTTTTCTTTCTTTCTTTGTTCAAGTGGCTGCCCCTTGTCTCCTTTGCATTATTTTTTTCTGGGTACTGGGGCTTGAACTCATGACCTCACACTTGCCAGACAGTTATTTATGCTGCTGAGCTAAATCCCCAGCTTCCTTTGCATTTTATTGGAGGTGGGTGAGGGTTGGCTACTTTGGTTTCCAGCACCTTGCTTCCTGTGCTCTGCCTGTCCACCTCCCTTCTTGTTTTGTCAATTGCCTTCTCCAGAAAAGCTTTAACGTTTTCTAGTCAGGATTAGCCAGAAAAC
>PVLA01002497.1:0-266393 GCA_004027455.1 Hydrochoerus hydrochaeris
AGAGAGAGAGAGAGAGAGAGAGAGAGAGAGAGAGAGAGACAGAGACAGAGAGAGAGAGAGAGAGAGAGAGACAGACAGACAGACAGACAGACAGACAGACAGACAGACAGGGTTTCACTGTATAGTACAGGCTACCTGGCTGGCCTTGAATTTACTAGCCCAGACTGGTCCAGACTGGCCCAGAACTCCTGACAATCCTCCTGCCTCAGCTTTCCAAGTGCTGGAATCAAAGATATGTACCACTACTATGCCCAGTTTAACCTATTTTTCTTTTTTTAGGTACCAGGGATCGAACTCACGACCTTGTGCTTGCCAGGCGAATGCTTAAGCCACTGAGCTACATCCTCAGCCCTAACCTATTTTAATACAAACAAATTTCTAAAAGCTGGATACCAAATTCCTCACAAATATAAAACATCTCAATGCAATCAGGACTGGTGTACACTGCTGCTAGGACACATGGACTGATGGCTCCTCGGTGCTAGGGGCAGACAGGACAGAGTCAAAGGCATAGAGAACACCCTGGGGACATTGCCTGTCTGCGAACCCTGGGGACTCTGATGACAGTTCTTAGCTCAGGGTCTTTGTGTGGACTGAAAATGCTTCCAGCAGTTTTGATGCCTTCATCTCTAAGGTGTAAAAAGGGAGACCTCCAAGTCCACAGGAAGGGCCGGGGATTTAGCTCAGTGGCATAAGGGCCTGCCTGGCAAGTGCAAGGCTGTGAGTGCGATCCCTGGTACCAAAAACAAATCCACAGGAAACTCTGTGACATGATATAGTTTTTATTACTAGCCCTTTACATATAGGAATTTCACTGTAGAGTTTTTTATATTTGATAAAGGGGATCGATCTAGGGCCTTGAATATGCTACAGAACTGTTCTGCCACCAAGCTTCAGCTGTAGAGGGTTTTTTTTTTTTTTTTTCTCTTTTTGAGACAGGGTTTTGCTATGCAGTTCAGGCTGGCCTTGAGCTCACTTTGTAGCCCAGGCTGGTCTTGAACTCACAACCACCCTCCTGCCTCAGCCTCCCGAGTGCTGGGATTACAGGCGTGAGCCACCATGCCCCACCAGCTATAGAGTTTTAAAATATTAAAGATTAACTTAACTATTAATCTGATGATTTTTGCAGTAATCTTGGTGTTATTTCCCTTTTTTTGGTGGGGGTACTGGGATTGAACTCACAACCTCACGCTTGCCAGGCAGATGCTTATGCCACTGAGCTAAATTCCCGGCCCTATTTCCCAAATTTTACAATGACAATAAATTACCTTAAAAATATGGGGCTACTCCTTTTAAAAGGGCTATTATCTATCGTGCAATGCATATCAACTACAGATCATACATTGTTACAGACTTGTGATTACACAGCCAACTGCTTATGACATGTATTCCAGCTGAGATTTCAGGGAGACACATGCCAGCTGTGAGCCAAAGAAGGTGACCTGAGCCCAAAGCTCCACCTCCAAATGCAGCAGAATTAGGCCAGGGCACATGACAGTCCACCTGAGCTGGAGGCCATCTGCCACAGATTATTTCCTGAGTTGACATGATAGATTCGTTCTAACATTCTCTGTTAAGTCAGAGAACACTATTCTGCTCCACTGCTGCAGCCGGCCTGGCCTTTCACTCTTGAGAGTCGGGGTACACTGCCATGCCCCTACAATACTTTCTGCTGCTAGGGACAGAGCCACTGTATCTGGGCACAGCCAGGGACTCCACTGAGTTGAGAGAGCTTTAATATTCAGATATCAGAAAAGCACATCGAGTCAGGCAAGGCGGGATCCATCTATAATTCCAGCACTTGAAAGGCTGAGGCAAGAATAACCCAATTTGAAAAAGCCTGGGCTACAAAGCAAGACCCAAACTCAAAAACAAAACAAGGTCAGGTGTGTTGACTCACCCCTATAGTCCCAGACCCAGGAAGCTGAGGCAGGAGGATTGCAGCAAGTTTGAGGCCAGCCTAGGCTGCATCGTGACTTCAAGGCCAGCTAAGACTACACAGCAAGACCCTGTCTCAGCAACAACAACAAAAAAAAAAACCCCTAAAAAACCCATACCAAACCCAATCCAACTCAGAAAACCACACTGAACTTCTATCCATCATTGTTTAAAGTAGCTCTATAAACCAGGCATAATGGTGCACACCTATAACAACAGCAGTTGGGAAGCTGAGGCACAAGGACTGCCACAAATTTAAAGCTATCCTAGACTACACTGTGAGTTCAAGGCCAGCCTAAACTGCACAGTGAAACTGTCTCCAAAATAAAACAAGCGGCTGGGGGCAAGGGCCTCTCTAAAACATTAAGCGGGCCAGACCATAAGCAGGTATAGCAACAGTCAGACCAGTCACTCATCCGATCAAAGACAGTAGCCCAGCGTCACAGCCCAACACGGCAAGCTCTTCCTTCTCCAAATTTCTTTTATTAGTGCATTTACTTTCAGAATCAACTAGGACAGTCACAGGACCACCTTCATGGAAAACAGATGGATGTCTGTGAAGAGGTCTGCTACACAAACCAAAAAGCTGACCTGTTCACAACACTCGGGCTTAACACCTGCCAAAATGTATGTATTTGGGACAGTGCTCTCAAAACTTTGGTTTTTGGATCAGACTATTAGAATGTTAAAACTATGCACCTCAGTTTCCTAGTGCCTAGAAGGGGTGGCTTCAGTGCATACATCGACTTGTCCTTGGTGGCCACCAAACATGACTCCTGGGGACACATCACCAGGAGCAACAATGGAGCTCAATCTCTGGACAGCAGGCCCAAAGAACAAATTCTTACTCTCATTCATCAGAACTCTGTAGTGGGTAACACTCCTTTCACATAGATTTAGCAGGAACAGTGGCTCTGGCAAGTAGCCTCAGGCAGGTTCCTGAACCTGGGGAACCCAGGGAGAGACAGTGAGCTGGCCAGCACTTGTCCTATGCTGTGTTCCCCTGTAAAAGGATCTCCTGAAGCCCCAGAGCATCTTCAGTTGCTGAAAAGGAGAAAAGAAGAGGACAGGATGCTATCTGCCTTAGTGAAAAAACAATATATGACATGCATGTGTATGGACGCATACACATGCATGTAAATGCGCAAACACAAATCCATTCTTTGAGAGCTCCATTGTCTGGCTATTTATCACTCTCTCTGGTCTGTGGTGGTCACACAAGGTCCCATAATGAATCAAAGCTTCCAGTGGGCTGTGTGGGATCTGCTGCTACCTTGATGGGGAGCTGGCCCTATTGTTTCCAGCTGGCACCAAAGAAGGAAGACCCGCCTATGGTGGTCTCTGACAGGCACACACACCTAACCTGAAAAGCACATGAGAGAGTGGGCAGGCCTAGAGTATCAGAGGCCTGGGCAGTTGAGTTCTGCATGTTAAACAGACAGAGGTAAGTGGGTAAAGACAGAATTTCTTAGAGAAACATCACAATTTGAACTTTAAGTATGGAAACTCATAAATAAAAGTGTTTGCCTTTTTCTACAGTACCAGGGCCTTTGCACTGAACTATATCACCAGACTTTTTCAAATTTTTTTTATTTTTTATTTTGTTAAGTCACTAAGTTGTCCAGACAGGACTCAACTTGGGATCCTTCTGACTCAGCCTCCCAGACTGCTGGGATTATAGGTCATTGTCCTGTATGTCACCATTCACAGCAAAATGCTTGCATCTTGGCATGTATTTATATTCCTAAAGTCCTGCACAGAGTGGAAGATATGTGTTGGTTGTGTGGCTATTGTAGGAGGCCTGCTGAGGCCTTTCCATTAGCAGCACACAGGAGTGGAGTGCACGTCTAAGGACGAACAGCTAAACACAGAGCGAAAGGACACAGGACTGCAATAAAGAACCTGCAATGTCTGTCTGTCATTAGCACCTCAGCCATGGCAGCCCTGTAGGACACAGCTCAGCTGCTGCTGCCCACAAAGAGCAGCAAACAAAAATAAGTAGGGTCTTTTTCTAGGAGATGGCCAACAGCACCTCCTGACCTCTGAGGGTAGGAGTAGAAGGGATGGACACTGGCACTTAGGCAACAGAGATAAGGAGGGTGTAACAGCAGGTGGCCAGAAGTGGAACTGTGGTGTGCCAAAAGTGGAGGAGCAGTGACAAGCAGGCCAAAGAGGCTCCTTGGGCCTGAGGCTGCTCTGAAGCCAGAGCTGCTGAGCCTAAGGGAAACGTGGAGAGGTGCCCCCTCTTCGGGGTGTGGCCTGCTCACCATCCGAACGCGTTTCAGGCGCTCCTCCAGCTTCTCTTCCGCCTCCCGAGTACGTTGAACAGCCTCCAGGCGATGGATGAGCTCCTCAGCAAACTTCTGTGGTTCTACACGGATCTCCTTTGGCATTCGGTAAGTGCGCTGCCGTGAGAGACTGTGGTAAGCACGTGTACCTTGCATCCATGGACCTCAACCCTCTCCCTACAGCACATCATGAATATCTGGTGATGCACAGCACATGAAAGCTTCATCCTACTTTAAAGCAGGTGTTTGATTTTTTTCCTTTCATTTGAGTACCAACTTGCTCTTCAACCCCTTCCTCTCCATTCAGCACTGACCCAGAGATGGAGACTTTCCAGCCACTCTGTGACTACAGACCTGGAAGCCCGGGCAGGGTATTCATCTCTAGGGATGGAGCTGCAGACCAAGGACTGGGGGGAGGTTGGGTGAGTACAGGCTGCTGCACCCTTGTACTCAGCACATACTTGTATCCCCACTAGATAGAGGCCAGAGCCCCACAAGCCTACTTTGACTCAGAGCTTATTCACAGAGAAATGGCCTTAAAGAAATTCATGAGTAGGGAAAGGGGTTCCTGAGGCTCAGTGTGCAAAGGTCACTGAGGACAAAAGAGGCCCATGAGGAGTCAACACAACATTGGCCACCAGAGCCTCCAAGGTGGCTTGTGATCTTGGCACAAGCCCAACGCACTTCCAGGGCTCCTAGCCTGCAGGAAACCCCACAGGACCACTGTACACACACATGCATAGGGCCTAGGCTCAGAACACACACAAAACTCAAAGTATAGGAAAAATGTTGGAGTTCTAGAGGATTTTTCTGTATAAAACAACAACAACAACAACAACAACAACAACAACAACAACAACAACATAAATAAATAAATAAATAAAAACAAGGCTGGGAGTTTAGCTCAGCAGCATAAGCACTTGCTTGGCAAGTGTGAGGTCATGAGTTTGATCCTCAGTACAAACAAACAAACAAACAAACAAATAAAATACAAATCAGCTGGGAATGGTAGTACGTGCCTATAATTGTAGCATTCAAGAGACTGAGGTAAGAAGATCACATACAAGTTGAAGGGCTACTCAGTGCGATCCTGTCTCAAAAAGCCAAAAAGGGAGAGGAGAACCAGCAGCTCCGGAGACCCAATCATAGAGGAACTTAGGTGGCAGCACAAAAAGGCAATTTGCCTGCCCTCTTGGTAAGTGGCCCTGGTGTGGGCCGGGAGAACCAGTCAGCAGCTCTCGTGAGCGTACCAGAGCACAGGTTGAAAATCAAACGTGTGTGTGTGTGTGTTCCATCCCTCCCACCCCCGCCAGCTACTGGGGGAAAGAGGTCTGAGCATCTCTTGGGAGGATGACCATATACAATGTGACAAATACGGGGGACTTCTGTCTTCTCTTTGAAGACAAAGGTTGTTTTCACTGTTATGTTTTGTTATGATTGTTTTGCTCTATTCAATATTCTCCTTCAACTGGTTTTACAATGTTCTGTTTTTGGTTCAATTTCAACATACCTAATTGATTGGACAACTATTGTGAAAATAACGAGATATACTATATAGTATCTATTACTACTATCCCAGTATCCTGCTGTGAAGTTCTGTACCAGTTTCACTGCATTGTCTCGATTGGCTGTGTTCTGTCATGTTCTGTTGTATTTTTACTACCTTCAAAATAAAAAAAAAAAATTTTTTTTTAAAATAGAAAAACCAAAAGAGGGAGAAAAAAAGGAATACAGATCTGCAATACATTATATAATAATATACTGTGTAACTCAAGAGGGGGGGCTTTATTTTAAAAGTCATTATATAATAATATACTGTGTAACTCGGGGGGGGGGCTTTATTTTAAAATAGTTTCAAACTCCCACCAGTTATAAAGAACAAAACCAGGAAAAACCAAACAAAACAACCCCCCCCAAAAAAAGAACAAAACCAGGTACCCTCATATTCCACCAAGGTATGTGCTTCTCTATCAATTTACTTTAGTACCCGCTCACTGGTATGCATATATACAAACCTGTACATACACTTTTCTGACCAGCTGGAGTATATATATTTAACAAAATGTCCTTCCTGTCTCTAACTGCCAAACTATGGACGAGAGGACTGGCCCCATCACAATGTTGTTAACACAGGGCAGATCTTGCTCTAGTTCTACTAGCTGCTTCAGGAATGTCCTCCGTGACATATAAAATCCAAGCCACTAAGGTCTATGTGAGAGACATCAGCTCTCTCCTGACTTGGAGCAGCAAGGGGATGCTGGTGGAACAGGGAGGTGACCTGAGGACAGGTGGCAGACGGCTATTGGCAATGCATAATCCAGACTTCGAAGATGGAGTGAGGCCAGGTGGAAAGATAAAGGGTGAGGTGGCTGTGTGTTTTATTCCCCATGCCTTTCCACTGATAGGATTTCCACTGGCAATCCTGAGTACACATACACTAGCATTTCATCTAGAAAACTAGAGTAAAAACTGCACCTAATCACAAAATGGCGTGGGGTGAGACAAGAAAAGTAGGTACAGGCCCAGAAGAAATGTGATACACTGGGGTTGAGAACAAGGAACTTTCTAAACAAAGATCCTAGACACATGGAGAACCCAGTGCACAGGGTGCACCCAAAGAGAGCCTACTGAGTCAGCTTCTCAGCCTCATAGCCTCTACTACCTGCTCAATGTGTCCTAGTGGTAAAAGGATGTACAGAGGCTTCTAGGTAGCAACCAGCGACACTTTGTTTCCAACTCAGGGCCAGGGATTTAGCTCAGTGGCATAAGCAACTGCCTGGCAAGTGTTGAGGTTGTAAGTTCGATCCCCGGTACCAAACAAACAAACAAAAAAAGTGGTTTGGGGATGAGGATTTGGCTCAGCAGCATAAGCACCTGCCTTGCAAGCACGCAGTCCTGAGTTTGATCCCTGGTACCGATTTAAAAAAAAAAAAAAAAAAAAAAGTATTACTGTTTCCAACTCAAGGATGGCAAGTTGGGCATAGCCAGGGGATCTGCTCCCACGTGTCATCAACCACTCCCCAACTAGCAGGTTCCAACAAAACAGAGGCATCCATACCAGTCTCAAAGGAACAGAGTGTCCCCTGATTTCACAGAATCTCACACCACTGCCTTGAAAAAAATGCAGTACTTTCTTTCTGCCATTGTGACAAAGGGTCTGAGCAAGTGGGGTACTGAGTCCTACAGAGAATGCCAGGCATCATGGAGTCTGCTCTCTTCTTCACCCACTCCCTTCCTTGGCTTCATCTTCCCAATTAGTGTGACCTTCCACAACCTATGACTGTGCCTTCTTTGATTTCAAAACACACTCACAACAACCCCTCTGACTGCTCTCCCTTTCCATGCTATATTCTGAAGTCTTTTCAGGCCTGTAGCCCATTCACCAATTTGCTCTTTAAAGTTTTTTTCAAACATTCTGTTTAACTCTTTTAAATTAAAAAGTTTACTTTCAAACAATTTGAAACTTAAAAGTTAAGCTGAAAGAACGATGCAAAAGAATGATGCAAGTATGCTACTTGTCTGACTCCCATTGCCCTATACCTGCTGTCACTTTCTGCCCAGGCCCACCCCTGACCCAAAAGTTATCACAACCCCAAGCTTCCCACCACTTCAGCCAGCACAAGTGAGGTGCAAAGGGATCCTGCTTTTTAGCAGTCTCTCTTGATGTCTAGGAAGGATCCTGTGGCATCTAGAGAACAAAGACCAGGTACTGTGCATGAACTTCTCACCTCAGCTGAGACCTCATGACCACGTACTACTCTTCTCACTGTGCTCACAGGGGAGCTCCTTCCTGACCAGGTCTCACTGCTAACTCAAGAGGGTCCTCCGGACAATGTGGCCCTCTAGGACTGTGCGGATGCCCACTCCCTACCTCTACACTGAGAACCTCTGTCTTTGCATTTGGAAGTCACAAAGGTACCCATTACTTACTCTACTCAGGCCCAAATGGCTCTAGACATGTGAGTGGCAGAAACTCCACAGATAATGTACAGTGCGTGTGTGTGTGTATATATATATATATATATATATATATATATGCACAGACATATGTATACACTAGACACACACATGCATGTATACACTAACACACACATGCAGATGATGTGCACATGTCTATACATGCAAACAGCCTCTAATATTACCTACTCTGACAAAGAGACACCACTAGTGTCTAGTCTGATCCAAGTCTGTGCAAAGGGTTGGCTGGGAGTCATCCTTTCTCAGAAGTATCCTTTCTTCTCAACCATAAACACCATTTTCCTGATTTGGAAATTAAAGATTCTGGCAGGAAGCTAAAAGAAACCTTTCATGAAACACCATCTGAACCTATGTGAGGCTCCTAAGCACTGATCTTCCCAAAACAAACAGTGGTGGTTCACTCGCTCTGCCAGGGACCAGAGGAGAAAGGCATTACTGCAAGCTTTCCTATCTTCCCCTTAAAAATCTTTTTGTTCAAAGTCAACACGGCAGGCTAGGCATGGTGGTGCACGCCTGTAATTCCAGCACTTGGGAGGCTGAGGCAAGATTATCACTGTGAATTCAAGAGAAGCCTGGGTTACAAAATAAGGTTAAGGCCAGCCTGAACTACATAGCAAAACTCTGTCTCAAAAACACAAAACAAACAAACAAACAAAACCAAAGTCAACATGTCAGAATAAGGAAAGCTAGCCATTCACCCCTCTACAAACAGAACCTGGTGTAGCTTTGACCTATGGCCACCAAAATCCTCAGATCAGAAGCCATGATTATTTCCTATGAGAGGCAGAGCTGGGGTGGCTTCAAAGTCAAGATGTTCCTGTGATAGCGCCTACTGCTCAGCCACAAAGAGGCTAATTTCTCAAATTTCATCTTGAGCAGAGCCACACTAGCTTTCTGACAGATCCCAGGGTTAGGTGGCCATGCCAGAGTCTGGGCTGGGCTGAGTCATGAAGCAGCTCAAACTTGCTCTCCTCTTTTTCTTTTCTCTTTTGGTCTGAGACAGGGTCTCACTATGTAGTTCAGAATAGCCTAGGCTGGTCTCAAACTTGCAACAATCCTCCTGCCTCAGCCTCCTGAATGCTATGATTACAGACATGCACCACCATGCCCAGTGAAGAGTTTTGTTTTGTTTTGGTACTGGGAATCAAACTCAGGACTTTGCACTTGCCAATCAGGCACTGTGCCACTGAGCTATATCCTTGGCCCAGTTGCTCTCCTCTTAATGGGGTAAATCTCACCTCTTGGAATTGAGAAAACACCACCAAGTGAGGGCACTTCCTGCCACCACAGGCAACTTCTGGGAACACACTGTGCCCTGCTGCTTACGCCTCTGACAAATAGCATCACTCAGCTTGCACACTAGGCCTAGGGACAAGCTGAGCTCCTAAGAACTCAGGCAAGCTCTTCTCCCACTGGTCTGGGCCACTGTGGCCCAACTCTCTGTGGGGAGAGCAAGCAGGCATGTAGCAGAAGTACTTACAGGAATGTGAGGTAGAGGCACCCGACCGTTGACCTGGACACTCTCCTGCATCTCCCTACGGTGCTGCTTACGGGTCCTGTATGGGGGGACTCCATCCCTGTGCAGAAAAAGTGGACACCTGTTAGCTCTACAGAGCACAAAAGCAGAGCCCTAGTAGGGCTCCCAGCTTGACTGTCAGCTGGAAGGTGGTAGTAACAATATCCACAATGCAGCAGCCACACAAGGGTGCATGCATGCACAAAACAGCACACACATACACATGTGCACATATGATAGTGAAGTCCAGGAGCTTAGCCATGGTACATTCTTCCAGCTTATTTATATTTGTTAGCATTTCCACAAAGTTCAGCTGTGCTTGCTTTACATATTTGGGCTCAGCAAACTACAGCCTGAGGCCTGTTTTTTCTTTCTTTGGGTATTCTGTTTGTTTTTTGAGATGAGGTCTCACTAAGGCTGGCCTTAACTTGCTATGTAGTCAAGGTTGGCGTAGACCTCACATTCTTTCTACCTCAGCCTTCCAAGTACTAGGATTACAAATGTACACTCAATCTGACTTTTAAGGCCTGTTTTTTTGAAAGTCTGATAGCTAAGAATAATTTTTACATTTTTAAAGAGTGACAGAGATTGAATGTGCCTGGGAAGCCTAACATATTTTCTGCCAGCCCTTCCTGGATATGTTTGCTGACCTGCTATACTGCCTAGGCCAGGTGCAATGTGTGTCTTGGAGAGGCTTCTAAATGGACTCAAAATATATGAGGGGTACAAAAACGGGGCAGGAGGGCCTGGGGATATAGTTCAGCAACACAGTCACCTGCCTGGCAAGTGCAAAGTCATGAGTACAATTCCTGGTACCAAAAAAAACAAAAAACGAAAAAAGGAGCAGGAGAGATCTCACTGCAAGTTAAAAGGTTTCTGAAGCTCTGTTACTCTGCTTTCCTCCGGGTAAACTGAAAGGGCCGTGTGACCTCTGAGGAATACTAAGTTGGTTGTCTTACATGTTGGAATTTAGTTATGAACCATCAGAAGATAAACACATGTCAAATCATACAGTCTTTAGATAGTTCCATACCCCAGGATTGTGACCACTAAATATAATTATTTTATTATTCAAACAGACACTAAATTTAACATCCTGAAAACTTCCCAGCCTTCTCCCACTGTTACAAAAGCAACTCTGGAAGGCACAGGGACAGAAGACCCAACACAATGTGAAGACAGCCCAGAGCCTGGGAAGACAGGATACTGAGGTGCAAGCCTGTTTTCTCCTTGCTGCCTATCTCTGGTAACATGGACAGGAAGGACTATCACCTCCATACTAGATGAGATGAGTTTTTCCATCATCTGGCTTGCCCTCTGTCTCTCGAGGACAGAGCTGAGAAGGCCTGTTTCCATTCACTCATGGCGGCACAGAGGACATACTAAAGACACACAAAGGGGCTAACTACTGCAAACACCTTTGCTCTCATTTAGCAGCAGGATGAAACACCACCACCATTCTGACCCAGAGGAAGGTTGTGAGGGCTTTGTAATACTGATGTCCAGTTATAATCTTCTGGCCACTCTGCTGTACACACAGGTGGGATATGCCCAGGTCAGAAGAGCAGCCTCAATGGCAGGGAGAACACACAAACCTCAGAGCTCCATCTGAGAGGAACAGTGCACGTAGGTCAGAATAAGGTGGTAGGGACTGTGAGGTCTCTCCTCCCACTGTATTCAGATACTTTCAAGGTCAGAGCACCACTGGAGCTGCAGGTAGCAGTGCAGCCAAGAGGTGGTCAAGGATAGTACATCCCAAGGATGGGCTGTGAAAAGTTTAAAATGTGCCATTTCATTTTTTCCTCTAATATATATTCAGAAATGTGCAGCCATTTTAGATTCTGGATTCTTGAATCTCTCAGTAAAAACTATACAGATAGAGTACCAAGAAAAAAATATAAGCATATATTTATTTTAGGTCCTTCCTTTGAAAACATATGTCGTTTTATGGAGAAAATAAGACTTTTTTTTTGTACCAGGGATCGAACTCATGACTGCGCGCTTGCAAGGCAGGCACTTATGCCACTGAGCTAACCCCCCGGACATTTTTTTTGAGATAATTGCATTAGAGGTTAATTTTTGAACTGGAAGTTAGTACATATGCTGCCAAAATGAGTATGAACTGGGGGTTAATTTTGCTACATTAGGACAAGAAAAACCAGGTGTGGCAGGGTCTATCACTGCTGTGTACATGACAGGTATCACATAAGACCTCTAGTGACTACAAACAAAATAGCCTCATCATACAGTTAAGAGTAGTGGTTGGGCTGGGCGTGGTGGCGCAGTCTGTAGTCCCAGCACTTGAGAGGCAGAGGCAGGAGGATCTCTGCAAGTTCAAGGCTAACCTGGGCTACACACTAAGGCCCTGTCTCAAAAAACCAAAATACAAAAAACAAACAAACAAAGAAAGAATAGTAGTTGGGTTGGAAATATAGCTCAGTGGCATAAATGCCTGCCTGGTAAGCACATGGTTCTGAATTTGATTCCTGTTACCAAAAAAAAAAGGTGGGAAATGAAATTTTTTGGGCCAGATTTGCTCCTGTGAGCTGGCTACACTGAATCCCAAACAGTTCTGCATATGGAACTCTAGTGTCAATTTTTTTTTTTCCCTGAGATAAGTTCTCAAGTATGCCTTGAATTTAGTAATCCTGCTTCAGTCTACCTAGTGTAAGATTATAGGAGTGCACCACCATGCCTGGCCTTGGAACTCAGGTTTTAGAAGACTGTTTAAAGGGGGGCAGATGAGAACAGCAAACCATGAAAATGGTACATTAAGTGGGACCACCCTCTAGAAATGTATATTCACAAAATAATGGCTTTTTACATAAAGAGACAGTGAGGCTCAGAAATGTCCCTATGACCTGCTATCAACATCAAGCATGGCCAGAAGTCCTGGTTGAATGTCCTATGTGATCACAAACGTAGGGATTCCTTGGCATGGTTGCCAGGTTATTCACCCTAACTCTCTCTGAGCCACGGGAAAAGCTGCGCTGACTTCCTTCTCTTGAGCTCTCAGGGACTGTTAACTGGACACAACAAGATTCCACATCTTTTAAGAATAAGTGGAGAATAGGATCAACAAGAGGTAATTGTGCAGCCATGCAGCCTTTCAGGAACTGTATCTCCCTCCTGACACCTGGTGAGGCCCCTGCTCCCTGTAGTTCCTAACCTGTACCTATCTTTAAACTGAAACCCCAGACTTTGAAACCTAAAAGGAAACTAGAACTCAAAACACTGGGTGGGTCTAAATTTGCCTCAATTTTACTTCTGATTCTCCATCTGCCTGGGCATCAGAGAGCAGCATTCAGTGGAAATATCATATCAGTTCTAGTGTGGGTGCCTGGGGCTTTTGGTGCTTGAGGCTAAACCCAGAGCTTCCACTGAACTATTCCCCCAGCCTTGAGCACTGTGGGGGTTTTTTTTTGTTTGTTTTTTAACCAGGGATCAAACTCATGACCTCATGTTTGCAAGGCAGATGCTTATGCCACTGAGCTAAATCCCTAGCCCCTCAGCACAGTTTTTAACAACACTGGCCACAATGCAGCTCCTCTGTGCTTTAGCTGCACTAAGATAAAGGTGAGGAGGAACGAGGGAAAGCATAAGACAAAACTAGTGGGTCTGCAAAGAATGTAGAGACACATGGCTATAACCACAGCATGGGCATGACTTACACGCTGCTGTCTGTGAGCGACAGGGTGTCAGCATCACTGGACAGGCTCTGCTGCTCACTGTCATTGGCACTGGTGGCTGGGGCCAGGGCGTAACCAGAGCTGATGTAGTAAGGGTTGGCTGGCTCCCGCCAGGGTCCACACCTGTGAACAAGGAAAGCATGTGAGTGGCAACCTGGCAACATACTTTGCTTTTAATCCATATTTTTGGAATCATATGGATTACCTTAATGCAGAAACATAAAATGCAAGGAATTCAGAAAAAGCAGAAAGGGCCTGTCTGCTCCATCTTTCTCTCTCAAGTCCATTATAACTCCATTATTCCCACTGGGTGGCATCTTTCCAGATCTTTCTTCTGCTTTAGGAAGATGTTTACATATACGTATATAGATTATCACTTATTTGAGAGTGGTTCTTATGCATTTAACTAGAAACAGTTCTGCCTTTTGCCTAAAAGCATGTTTAGAGGTGATCCATTATCCTTGTTATAGGCTACCAATACTTGCTAATACTCAGGCATCTCAGAACAGTGATAGTTCCCATTCAGTGATCCCAGGAATCTGGCCAGGCTCTTGGCCTCTAGTACCTGCATTGCATGAGACATTGCCCTTAGGTGAGATCTGACACGAGGCTCCCCAGCTAAGAGCAGTGTTCACTCACTTCCTAGACGGAGTCCCTTCTGTATGCTGCCACACAATTAGAAAGAAAGACCTTTTTTATTTTTATTTTATTTTTTTCAGAATTAGGGCTCATATCCAGGGAGTGCTCTACCAATAAGATATGACCCCTTTATGCTGTATTTGTCCACTGTCTCTTGGGTAGCTTATAAATTTCCTTTTTTTGCTGACAACTTTTTTGAGACAAGGTCTTACTATGTAGTTCAGCCTGCCTTGAACCGTCTAGGTAGCCCAGGCTGGTCTCAAACTCTCAGCAATTCTCCCGCCTCAGCCTTTCCAACTGATGAGATACAGGTATACACTATCATATCCAGCTGAGTTTCCTAACATTTAAAGAAAGTTTAAAATATTCTTACTCTTTGGTTATATACATAAAAAGTAACTTTTCCCTAAAACATTATTTTTTTATTCAGTACTGGAAATGGAAGCCTTCAATCGCTGCCATTTTTCTAACTTTATGTTGATATGCTCGTGTAAGTTTTCATTTCTATAAAATCAGATTTCTCAGTATTTTATAGTTTTTTTTTGTGTTCTACATGAATAGGCTTTCCTCATTCTAAATTACAAATACATTCTTTTGTTTTTCTTTACATGCAAAAGTTTTATTTTATTTTATTTTAGTACCAGGGATTGAACACACAACCTTGCACTTGCCAGGCAGGCACTGTGCCACTAAGCTATATTCCCAGCCCTTAAGAAACTTTTTTGAGACAGGGTCTTACAAAGTTGTGCCTCCTGGATTACAGGCATATGCCAGCACACCTAGCTATAATCAATAACTCTAAAATTCTTTTTTTTTTGCATGTGTGGTATTGGGGATAGAACTTAGGGCCTCATACATGCTAGGTAAGTGCTCTACCACTGAGCTACATCCATAGCCCTTAATTTTATTTTGAGACAGAGTCTTACTAAGTTGTGCAGGCTGACCTGAAATTTGTGATCTTCCTATCTAGGCCTCCCAAGTAGGTGGGAGTATAGGTGTGAGTTTCTGCACCTGGTCTCAAGGCTACTTTTAGTCACATCTTGACTTCCCTCTCACACATGAATCTAACTGTGGACTCTATCTGTTCTGCTGCCTGGATTGATCCTATAGTTGCCTCATATACCTCTGCATGATGTTCTGACTAGCTCTCTTCTTTCTAAATATGGCCCTGAATAACACTATTTGTTGCACCTCTACAGCCTGGTGAAACAGAAATAACAAAGATGGTTTAGTACAGGCTGGCGCAATCGGCCCTTTATGGATACTGATGTTCCTAATACACAGAACTTTCAACCAAGACCCTATTCAACCAATTCAGAAAGGCCCTTCAATAAGACAGGGCACCAGGCATCTTCAAATTGTGGGGCCTTGTCACCTATGACATGTGGGCTGTGACCTGGACCAGGAGTGGACTGGAAGAGAGGCACTGATGTGTGTCCTTGAGGGCATGGTGTAGGCCAGGGCCTCTTGCATCCTGCAGGGCCAGCAACTGAAACTGTAAACACTAGAGTGGCATCTTTGTAAGACAATAACATTCCAATTCCATCAGTGGAAGGAATGGGGGAGACTGTAGCAGTGGGACACTGAGGCCACCTTGTAACTCAGCTTTTGCTGTAGACACTCAGCTCCTTGTCACCACTGTGGGAAACACGCTTGGTGAGCCTAAGTCCAAGCTAGCACCTGTTGGCAAATCTCTCTGGCCCACCTGCTGCAGCTTGAAGTCACTAGTGTTAGGCCACTAAAGTGTCCGGAAAAGATAGGAAGAACACAGTAGCCTCAGGCCTAGGGAGTGCATTACCAGCCAAGAGATGGCCTGTGAGTGACTGACTGGTTTCTCTGGAAGCCAAATGTGGCATAATGAGGCCTCTCTGCAACCACATGTTTTCTTTTAACTATCATAAAACAGTTTCAAATGATGATATGATTTTTTTTTTTTTTTATCTTTTTGAGACAGGCTCTCACTATGCAGTTTAGGCTGGCCTTGAGCTCACTTTGGAGCTTAGGCTGGTCTCGAACTCGCCGATCCTTCTGCTTCAGCCTCCCGAGTGCTGGGATTACAGGCATGAGCCACCACGCCCAGCTGACAATATGATTTCTTCCATACTTAAAAATTACAGCCACAGCTACTTAAAGCTAACAATGTCATTACCAAAATTATCCCTGAAGCAAAATTCAGATTTCAGGTTAAGTATTAAACTACATTTAAGTTTAGCTGTTACTATTAAAAATATTACATTTTAGCTGAGAGTAGTGGTACATGCTGTAATCCCCACTACTCAGGAGTCTGAAGCAGGATGATCACAGGTTTTAGGCCAGCCTGGATAAATGAGCAAGATTTTGTCTCAAAATAAACGTTTAAAAAGGCCTGAAAGCCAGGCACAGTGGCACATACCTGTAATTCCACTCTGAGTGGTTAAGGCAGGAGGATTGCAGTTCAAGCCCAGTCTGGGCAACTTAACAACTTAGTGAGATCTTGTCTCACAATAAAAAATAAAAGATGGATGGGAATGCAGCTCAGTGTGAAGGCCCTGGGTTCAATTCCCAGTACTGAAAAAAACAAAAATAAAAAGATTTAAAATTTAAAAAATAAAAATAACCAGAAGACTTTATCAGGGAGAATTTACTTAAAATATAAAAGGGCAAGGGAGAAGCCCCATTAAAGTGCACATGGCCAAAGTGAGTGCTACCTTGGGGCTCCATGCTGTCCATGACTCTAGCCACACATCCCCAGGCTCAACCCTGCCTCCCTCCCCAAAGCACAGTCCCAGCTTCATGCTGCGAGGGGAACCTGTCCATGAAACAATCAGCAGGAAGCACAGGTTTTCAGTTTTCCACACAATCCAAAATCAAGTGAATTCCACTTTGTATATCAGCTTCAAGGTCAAATGAGGATACTAAGAGAGAAGGGAAGCTCAGTCAAGAGAGAAGTAGCAGGGGGCTACTGGCTACCTATTTACTATTTACAGAGCCTGAGGCGCAGTGCTGGCTCTGGGTAAAGTGGCCACCAACACACCGTGTACCTTTAGCCTCTGAGGACAGATGCAAGCCTAGTGCAGAGGTAGTGTGCTAGCCACTGTCTTGGAAAGGGGGCTGTCCGGGAGCTGCACAATGCTCCCAAGAGAGTTGACACCTAGCCTCCATGAAAGCGCATGTGCATACACTCTCACAAAGATGCATACAACAAATATGCCTTATTCAATTCCTTTTTCAACTTCTTTGCAGCTTTCAAGGTTTTCAAAATAAAAACCCAGTAGTCTACACAAATGCCTGTCTTTAACAAAAGTGCAAGAGCAATTCAACATGGAAAAGTTGACCTTTTAAACAACTGATGTTGGAACAATAGTACAATTCCCAGGTGAAAAACAAACAAAAAAAGACCTCAGCCTAAGGCTCATACTTCACACAAATATCTCACAGTGGATAGCCTCTGTGGTCAGTGTGTTTTAAAGTGTCCACCCCCCTCCCAGTGCTAGTCCATTCCCACTTTGCTGTGTTTACCACCTTGTGCTCCCTTCCCACCTCTAAAACACTGCAGCTGGGCTGGGGGAGGGGGTTCCCTTCATATGCAGGCCAGCATGGATCCACATACTGCCTTGTGCTGCTCTGTGCCTGCTGCTTGCTAAGGCAAGTACCATCATGAAGGGACCAGTGTCCTGAGCTGACCCCTACATCCCCTATACTCAGGAGAATCTCAACTACACAGTCACCCAACTTATGTCTTCCCTAATTCTGCCAGATATGGCACAGGTCTGGTCACCACTGAGGCAGACAGCTCCTCAAGTCACAGATTCAACACCACAGGTCAGAGTCCACTTACCCGAGGGTGGGGGGGGGACAAGCTGTCCCCTCACAGAGGAGGCCTATGTGCCCTTAACACTGGATGTGACAGGAGAGGCACAGGGTGGTGACCCTGTCCTCAGGACACCTGGAAAAGGCCCATGTGCTCACATAGGTGGCAGTAGCGGGGCCACCTTTGTTGAGAGTCAAGACAGGGTGGCATCCTGTTCTGGGTGTTTTCCACTGGGCACATGGGCACAGTCGCAGGCACTGGAATCAGCTGGTACCTGGCTTATTGTGAGCGTTTCTCTGGCCCTGTCTGGTCACCCTAGAACACACACTACTCATTCTATGTTGCTTTTGAGTCACTGCCACATGTGAAACCAGCTCTGCCTGGCCCACTTCCACACCTTGCTTCCTATCCAATGGATGCCACTCTGGATATAAGGACCCTCAGGCTTTCCCATGCCTTTCTACCTCCTGTAAATGGAAATAAGCACTTTCCCTAAAAATACTTGGCAAATTCATTCACTTGTTGTCAGCAGACTGCAAGGCTGATGCACAAATCTCACTCAATAATTTTAAACTAAACTACTGCAAAGGGACAAATGCCATAAAGCAACTGCTTACATGGTAAGACAGCACCAAGAATGAAATACAGAAATGAGTAAAGTTTAAATTGAACAATTACAAAAAGTTACACAGTTACACTATCATAATATGATTTAAAAATTAAATTCTGGTGGTTTATGACTGTAATTCCAGGCTGAGGCAGGAGGATCATGGGGCATTTGAGGCCAGCCTGAAATACATACAGAGACCCTGCCCTTAAAAATAAAATTTGCCAGTGTGGTAGCATATGCCTGTAATACCAGCAACTCGGGAGACTGAGGCAGGAGGATCGCTGTGAGTTCAAGACCAGCCTGGGCTACAAAATGAGATCAAGGTCAGCCTGAACTGCATAGGGAGACCCTGTATCAAAAAAAAGAAAGAAGGAAAGAAAGAAAGAGGTCACAAACCTTTCTACCACACCCCCATGGGGCTACAGGGGCACAGCAGTGGTAAGGTATTTACTTAGTACATACAAGCAAGGCCCTGGGATCTTTCCAGGGCAAAAACAAACCTGTAAATTTGAGAGGCTTCAGATCTTTCTCATCAAATGTCTTAATAGAGTATCAGTCAATATCCTCAAGGATATATACATATAGGCAAAATATATTAAGGCAAAAAACTAAATAAATAAATTGCCAGCATACTGGGAGGTGTAGTACTGTCCAAAAGGTTGGGCTGAGAAGGCCAAAGGGAAAGCTGGTCATTAGGAGTCATGAGACAAGATTTTCTAGATCTTACCTGCTTACCCTATATCTCCACCCTGTTACACCAGGTCCCTGTCCTCAGAGAAAAGGGGGAGAGTTTCAGGCAGCTTAGGGCCCATGTGGCTAACCTACTGCTATCCTTGCCTTCATCATCACTGCAGAAGAGCAGGCCCCTCTTCCCCATGACAAAGGCCACACGGTGGTTCAGCCAGAGAATATCACTGTAGATAATAGCAAGGAGAGCTCTGAGCACATTTTAAGACCTCTACATAATGCTCAAAGAATATACTGATGGTTGCATTCAAGCAGCATAGGTCAGTATATCACTTGAAAGGGGCAGAGGCAGGGAGATATCTGAGATTGAGCCTAGGGCTTGCACATACTAGGCAAATGCTCTGCCACTAAGCTACATCCCAAGCTCAGTACACCTGACTGGAAATAATCACAGCCTTTTTTTTTTTTTTGGTGGTGTTTTTGAGACAAAGTTTCACTAAGCAATTGAGGCTGGCCTTGAACTTACTTTGCAGCAATCCTCCCAAGTGCTAGGTTTACAGGTGTGTGTTGTATCACAGCCATTTTGAGATGAAAAATGCCCTTTTCTCTTAAATACTCTGAAAGGGGTCACAACTAATAGTAAAACTCAGCCTGAAAGCTTGTCTTTGGGTACAGGATAAAGGGCCTGGGGAGAGAGGATGACAAGGTAATTCCAAATTCTATACCGGGCATGGTGGCATATGTTTGCAATCCCAGCACTCAAGAGGCAAGAGAATCACCATGAGTTCAAGGTCAGCCAGGGCTACATAGTGAGTTCAAGGCCAACCTGAACTACATAAAGAGGCCCTGTCCCAAAAACAAACAGAAAACAAATTCTAGGCCACCACGGAAGACAACACAGACCCAGAGCAAAGCACTCAGTGCAGCTAAAGCAGTATGCACTGAAGGCAAGATACTCGGCACTTCCTGTGAAGGCAGAGGCATGGTAAACATCTGAAGAGATTTCTTGCAGTGCTGAGAATAATCACTAGAACACGCAGCATCCTCAAAGACACAACTTGAAGCAATTAACGTCTTGCTGGAACATGGGGGATTCAGCTGGGGGCTGTGCTGGCTCTGCAGTTTTGGTATGATGGGGATACTACCCCCTAAGAAAGCAAAGATCCCTCTAACTCTCTGCCAAAAGCCTTGGTCTTGAACTCTGTCTTAGGTATGTGCTGTGGGATTGACCCTGTGCCAAGTGTGCAGAAGTCTAGAGCTGGTGTGTGTGCTCAGGGTATTGTGGGTGTTGGTCCCTGTCCCTTTTCTTGATACACAGAGACAAACTCTATATGAGGCAGGTGGGAGATACTGCCCCTGTGAGTACCAGTGGGAACTGGAGGGAAGACTGCCCCACAGACTGTGTGTCCCTAGTCATCTAATTGCCAGCTTCATATGACATCCTTTAGCTCTTTGGACTCAGCAGTGAGGATGGGATGCCTTGGTCAGTGTGACACAGAGCCAACCTTGCTTGAGGCAGCACAGTATAAGGGCCTTATCACAGAAGGTGGCAGATGTGCTGAGGCACTGGCCAAGCTCACTGCCTGCAGGTTGTGCTGTCTTTGGTCCCCTCCCTAAGATCACCTCATCTGTCAGACCAGCTCCAGCCTGAGCCCAGACCCATACCTAACCTTAGACAAGAGACCAGCTTCAGCCATGTTCCTGCCTCCAGTGTGTGAAAGTGTGGAGGGAGGGTGCTCTCGGCCCAGAGGGCAGGAATGATTACCCAGCAGAAGACAGCACCACTACTGGTTTCTTGGAGGAAAAACTGAAGGGGTGGCTCAGAGTCTTGAGTGTCTCCTGCACTATGAGAGTGGGTGCCTCATCTCCACTGGGGATGCTGGACAGCACATAGTGTATGGAAAGACAAGCCTCAGGATACAGGCCCAGCCAACAGAGACAGACAGAGTACCCGCCCAGGACCACACACATTGGAGGGACCTCTCTGATGTGTACATTTTCCACCACACATCAGGGAAGGTCACTGATCATGTTATGGGTCAACACCTAGTAGAAGGCCAAGTGCCTAGGGGTTCTAGCTCCACAGTGTGGAAGCTACCTTAGGTTCAACATTCCTGTCTGACCCTGCTGAGCCCTCCTGGAAGGAGGGTGATGGCTGAAGGCACACATGGTAGAGGGCTTGGAAGTTGCTCAAGGAAGTACTCAGCTGATGATCACTGGTAAGGCTGCCACAACACATGACCAGAGTCCTGAGGAACAGTCTGTAAACTGACTTGGTCAATGGTGCCCTGCTGGCTCAACAGGGATAAGCTCAACAAAATGACTGACCAAACCGAAGTCTCATGTAGTGAGGTGCCTACAGACATGATCACAAAGTTATAAATTATGTGAGCTCATGAGATGGACAAGGCACTTATCTGACAGCCATTTTTTTCCCTAGGTCTGATAATTGAACTCATAGTCTCTGCACTGAGTTACATCCCCACTCCTTTTTAAAAGTTTTATTTGAAGGTAGGATCTCACTTATGTTGCTAAGCTGCCTGGGCTTGAACTTGTTATCCTCCTGCCATGGCTTCCCATAGTGCTAGGATTATAGGCATGCACCACTACACTCAGCTCCTGACAGCTACTCTGATGACAAATCACTAATCTATACCAACAGAAGGAAAGGGTATCCTGAGTCAAGCTCCTGACTCTCTATCCTATGGCAGTGCCAATCTGTACCTTACCACAGGACAGCATAGCCAGCAGACAAGAGGTATGTGCCACAGGACACAAAACACAGCCCCTCCCCAAGTCAGCACCTCAGTTATCATAGACCTTAGTCCCCCCTAAGACTTCTAGGAGACCCTGCCTGCATAAGGACAAAGCTGGGCTCTATCTCAGCCTTTAGGTAAGCAGATAGCATATATCTTCAGGTCTGCAGCCCAGTTCTCCTGATGAATGAAGTCAAGAAAAATGCTGCTAAAACCAGTTACTGAGCTCAACAGATGAACAAAGAATGGCATGGACAGTATAGCACAATGGTGCTGACTCACGGCCATCTATGGACCACAGTGCAGTGCCAACAGTCCTCATGTGTTTCTTCTTCCAGGGGACCATAGTCATGACCAAGACATGGCATGCCCTTCACCATGTTACCTTAGTCCCTGGAATCCATCTGTCCAATCTCCTCCAGCTCTGTCACTGTCTTGCTGTCTTCACTAGCAATTAGTTCATGTGTTCTAGAATTCTACATACATGAAGCCAAGTGGGGAGTTAGAACACTTTTGTGGCTTTTTGCACCTGACTCCTAACTGACTTGACTCCATGGTACTATGCATACTTAGCTGCTCCTTTGGCTGAGTGTAGGATATAGCTGGCACTCCACAGCTCCCAGGTAGGGGCCATTTGGGGAACCTCATACCCTACAGTAATAGTTTATATCCAGTGTGTAGTCCACAGTTCTTCACAGCTAGCAAAGTCCACCCTGACACCAACAGCCAAGTAAAAACCAGTACACCTCGCCACACTCCCACTTCACCACAACAAGAGTATGGATCTAGATACTATACAAATCCAGGCCAAAGGCTCCTAGACGAGAGCTCTTTTCCATCACCCTTAAGGGACTAACGAATGAGCAAGACTGCTCATCTAAAGCCAAAAACACATGCCTGCGTCATGAACATTTATTCAGTGAGCTCCCAAGCCCAGTTCTGGGAAGGAAACAAGGAGGGACCAGTTTCCAAACAACGCAACCTTCTTCCAGTGGTGGAGGCCTTCCCACACTAGCAGGCATTTTAGGAAACAAAGGTACCAGAAGGATCGGGGTAAACTTTTCCTCATTCCATATTAGCATTTGTCTGAATGCAAAACACACCCACAGATAAGATCTGCTGGGTGGGAGCAAAATGGTAGTACACACCTGCAATTCCAGTACTCAAAGAAGATTGCACCTGGGCTACTTAGTGCAAGGTCAGCCTGAACTACATGGCAAGATCCTATCTCAAAAAAACCAAAATAACAAAATAAAATTGCTTCTGTTTTTTAGCACCCTGGACTGACATTCATGTACAAATACTGTTACTTACATAACCAGTAAGTTATTTCTGCACCTAAGTGTCAAAATATATATGTTCAAAAATATGATCCAAATAAGGTCAACAAAGCCAGGCTTAGTGGCACACTCCTATAATCCCTGCACTCTGGGAGGGTGATCCAGGAGGATCACAAATTTGAGACCAACCTGGGGAATTTAGCAACTCAGCAAGACTTGTCAGAAAAGAAAAGGGAATGGAAGGGGAGGGAAGGGAGGGTAAACTGGCATTCCAGGGGTTCAACTCCCCACCCCCACTACCACCAAAAAGAAACAGAGATCAGTCAATCAGGCTAAAATATCAGCTATAAGAATCCCTATTTTACTTTCTCCTTGAAAAGTCAGGAACTTGGTCAATACCCAGAGATGTATCACAGGCACCAGTACCCCCTACCCTACATTCACCATGAAGACACTCAGGCCCCTCGGAGCAGGCACAAGTAACATCATAGGCTACACAGCCTGCCTGCCACTGTCTGTGGGGCTGTTCACAACCATTCTGAAGGGGCCTGGAACAAGTAGGTTAGCATTGTGGTTCTACCTTCATGGAATAAGAGGATGCAAAAGGCCAAGAAAATAGTCACAAAGCAGCAATGGCAGGAGCTTCCAGTGACCTGAGCCTAGGTCAGTCACATAGTTTCACTCCCTTGCAGGTGTTTATTACTGTGATATTTGTGGTATTAAATACCTACTCATTCTGAATTTCACAACACATTGAAGTTCTTCATGATCAAAATCAAACAATGGAACAAGGAAGATGTGTGCTTTGAAGACTGCAGGTACAGCATACTGGTTGTGGGAGGTGGCACCCTGGGACCACTCACCTTGTCCTTGACCCTGGCCAAATTTCCTGTCACAAAAACTGACTAGCTACAGCCCTTGGACAAATCATCACTTCCTCACATACACAGTGGAAATAACACTGGTCAGTGCATTATAAGATTTTTTTTAACATCTTTGTGAATGGCTTACAGTGCTTGGGTAAGAGTCCAAGATAAAATGCAGAAAGTCCTCAATACACAGGGTAGCAACTATGCTGTTCCTGCTCCAGGGTCCTGCACACTGTTCCAAAGGAAGATAGAGTCATAAAGGCTGTAGGCCACACTTAAACTGATACAAGTGCTTCACCTAATTCCCTGATGTTGGAAGAACAGACTAAGGGAGTGAGCCCAAGCACTGGTGAAGCAGAGAAGCACGAGAGTGACAGGTGCTGCTGACAGTAACTCAGAGAGCCACTGCAGAGGACATGGGCAGGGGAATGCCATCTCAGGCAGGGGAACGCCATCCACACTCTTTCTCTTCAATTCCTACATACACATTTACATACTACTCAAACTAGTAACTTTTTTTTTTTTTTTTTGCAACAGGGTCATACTATATAGTTCAGGTTCACCTCAAACTCACTATGTAGTCCAGGCTGGCCTCAAATTCCTGCTAATCTTCCTGCCTCAGCCTTCTGAGTGCTGGAATTAAAGGTGTGCACCACCATTCCTAGCCTGGACTGCTTTTATCTACAATCTTTTTGTTCACCATAGAGATGTTCTATCCCTGAACTACTTCAACACAGTTACACACAGCACCACAAAACTTCACACTCCAAAGTGAATGAAACTTCCAAGGATCATGGGGCAAGTCTGTCAACTCATGAAGAACCCCAAACAAAACATCAGTGAGACAGGACGTGGTGTGTACAACTTTGGAGGCTGAGGCAGGAGAACTGCTGTGAGTTTGAGGTCAGCCTGAGCTATATAAGCAAGTTCTAGGTCAGCCTGCACATAGCAAGACCCTGTTTCAAACAAAACACCAGTGAGATGGCAGGGTGTACTGGCATACACCTGTAATTCCAGCATTCAGAAGGCTGAGGTAGGAAGATCACCATGAGTTTGAGGGGGGCATGGGCTACACAGAGTTCAAATCCAGCCTGGACTGGATGTAACAAGACCATGTTTTCTTCATAAATGATGCGCTCCTAGAGGGGACTATAAACTGAATGCACAAGGCCATCAAATCCTGCAAGCCTCACACTATTTTCAAACAGCTACAGTCAGTTCCAACTCAGCATAATTTAACAAGCAGATCTGCAAGACACTATCTTAAGCCATGGAATACAAAATAAAACAGACAAAGTCTCAACTCAAAGGGCTGAGTTATTTAAAGCTAAATTTGAAGGTCATTTCAAATGTGCTTGTACCACCCACCAAAACTTTTTTTTTTAATGGTACCAGGGATTGAACTCAGGGTCTCAGGCAAGCAATCTACCACTGCGCTACATCCTGAGCCCACAACCACCAAAATTCACAGGGACCAATAAGTCAGGGGCACAGGTGATCCCCACACTGCTGAGCTTGAGGGTTCATCAGCAGTCCCCATCTTCAATTGTTAGCAGCATGCAACACGCACTCCGTGTTGCGACACTTTCTCTTCCCATACCTTCTAACCCAAGATGATACCTGCAAGCTCCCTCCTGCCACCCATTGTATCTTCTCAGCATCCCTACTGGTCTTTCCCAACTCCCAAACCCCGCGGAGAACCACAGGCAATTTCTTTTGTTGTCTGCATTTTTTGCCTGGAACAATCAGAACTCATGGTTTTAAATGTTATCCATTAACTGATGATTTCAGATACCCTCAGAAAGAGCAAACTACTCTGAGTTCAGCCCCTATACTCCCCTCAAGTCCTCTGCTCTATTCCTGCTACCCTTCTTGCTTTCCCACTTTTCCCTCTGCTTGGAACTATCCTTCTTCCTGTACCCTCCACGGTTTGCTCACTCACCTTCATCTGGTTTTTGCTCAAATATCTTGAGATCACTCTTAGTAAACCTGCAGCCTCCCCTGGTTCTCACTGCCTTGCCTTCCCTATCTGTACTTCTCCATAGTACTCATGAGTCTGAAACACTATTTACTATCTTCCTACCCCATATCTTTGCATTGGCTCCACAACCACAAAGCCTTCTGTTCTGATCAAGGATTAGTCTTTAGTATCTGAAAGGACTCAGTACACAACACATTCAATGAACAGATGAATGTGTGAGCGACTCTTCAACCAGCAGCTGTGCAGAGGGCACATAGTGCAATCTTTTCCTGTATGTGCAAAGTTAGCTTTTCTAGGGCCCACATCCATTCTCGCTATCTTCTTTCATTCTCCAAACCAACTGTGCTCTGGCCAAGGATTTAGCTCAGTGGTATAAGTGCCCACCTGGCAAGCATGAGGTCGTGAGTTCAATCTACAGTACCAACAAAACAAAACAAAACACACTGTGCTCATATTATAATCCACTGCCAGGAAAGGGACTAGTTTTCCTCCCTAAGATGAACAGAAATCCTCACAAGGTCCAGTTAGAAAACCATGAGCTACATAAGACAGCTGTATACCCACCTTTACCCCAAGATATCAATTCTTCCAGTTGTATCCCATACAGGAAAACCTGCCACACAGAACACTGTATTTTTGAAAACAGAATTTTATACTCACTAAAGGCATCCTAAAGTGAACTTCCATGAAAAAGAACTCTCAGCGATATAGATACTTCCAGCTACATACTGTGTAGAATCAATCACATTGCTCCTCTTAAGAGTGCTGAGCTCCACATAACATTTTCTACTCAATTTTGTGTTGTTGGAAACAGGCACTGTCCAGACAGCACTGCAGGTAGATGCCAGGGTCTGTCCTTGTTTATGTCCCTCTAGGTCTTACAACTCCATTGTCTGGGGCACAGGAGACAGACAACTCTTAGACAGGAATACAAAAAGCTCTTAGTTTAGATAAAGTTGGCAGAAGGGAGGCAGGGTGGGAATCAGGATAAGAACAAAAATGGGGTAGACATCTATATACTGACCCACTGCATCTCAGAGTTCCAACAAAAAGTGCACAGGATGAGACATAAGCATCTTCTTCAAGGGGGAAAAAAAATCATCCCAGCCAGGCATGGTGGTCCACGTCTGTAATCCCAGCAATGGGGAGGCTGAGGCAGGAGTATCGTCATGCATTCAAGGCCAGCCTACACTACATAGTGAGACCCTTCCTCAAAATAAACCATAAGAAAGAAAGACAAAATCATCCCAAAAGACAAACTGTAGTACTGACATCCAAGATGCCCAAATGAAAAAGCAGCCTGTATGCTCCAAGTAAACCAACCAAAAGAGACCTTTCAGCCAACAATGGCAGTGCCTACCTATAATCTCAGCTATTAGGGAAGTTGAGGCAGAAGGATCCCAAGTTTGGGGCCACCTGGCTAACTTAGAAGACCCTGACTCAAAATCAAATTTTAAAAGGGCTAAGGATGCAGTGGGAGAGTCCTTGTCTACCTGTAGTTCAATCCCTACAATCACAAAAGAAAAAGGCCCTTCTACACAAAGCATTCACATGGTATCTCCACACATATGTAAGAAGGGACAATCAAAAACCATCACTGGTAAAACCGAACACCAGAAAGACAGAAAACAAAACAAATCCTTAGGATAAAAAGTGGAGACAAACACTGTACTATGTAGAAAGCAGCACAAAACATCAATTGATAAAATCCACAATTAACATGTCCAGGAAGACTTTAAAATACTAGTCTATAAATGAAAAACTATTTTTAGAATATATATTCAAAAATAAGGGCAGGAAAGTGGTATGATAGATCTGAAAACTCAACAAAAACAAATAAAAAAAAAGGATTTAAAATTTAAAGTATTGCTTCAGATGATTCAACATCTCAAGCACAGCTCTAAATCAGAAAACAATGAAAATGGTCCAGTATGGTGGCACACTCCTGTAATTCCAGCACTCAAGAAGCTGAAATGGCGGCCAGCCATGGTGGCTCATGCTTGTAATCTCAGCACGCGGGAGGCTGAGGCAGGAGGATCATTGTAAGTTCGAGACCAGCCTGGGCTATAAAGTGAGCTCAAAACCAGCCTGAACTGCACAGTGAGACCCTGTCTCAAAAAGACAAAAAAAAAAAAAAAAAGAAGAAGCTGAAACAGGACTGTCATGAGTTCAAGGCCAGCCTGAGCTACATAGTAAGCCTGAATTAAAGCGCAAGACCTTTTCTCAAAAAGCAAAAAAAAAAAAGAGGGATTTAGCTCAGCAGCCTACATGGCATGAGCAAGGTTGTGAATTTGATCCCCAGCAAAAAAAAAAAAAAGAAAGAAAAAAGAAAAAGAAGATATTATCAAAGAAAAGGCAGCTGGGGGTGGTGGCTCACACCTGTAATCCTAGCACTCAGGAGGCTGAGGCAGGAGGATCATTTGGAGTTCGAGACCAGCCTGGGCTTTTACAAAGTGAGCTCAAGGCCAGCCTGAACTGCACAGCAAGACCCTGTCTCAAAAAGACCAAAAAAAAAAGGCATTAAAACAACCTCAGAATTAAAGAACATGTTTCCTCTACACAATGAAGGAAAAAAGCCCTACAGGTTGGTCATGGTGGTTGAAGCTGATACAGGAGGATCACCAGGAGTTTGAGGTTGGCTGAAATATATAGTGAAACCCTACCCCCCCCAAAAAAAAACCAACCCCAGGCATGGTGGTGCACATCTGTAATCTCAGCACTCTGGAAGTTCACCATGAATACAAAACCAGCCTGGGCTACACAGTGAGACCCTGTCTCAAAAAAAAAAAAAAAAAAAAAAAACCACCATGGCATTATGAAATAAAACTGCTAACAAAGAATACATCCAAAAACATCCCAAGGCAGGGAAGAAGTCACAGTCACAGGACATGAGCAGAATGAGCCACACTTGTCTAGCACACTCTAGGGCAGAGATGCAACACCTCAAACCCCAGCCAGGTTCCTCTGGCATCAGCCTGTAAGAGCAACACCACAGTACCCCAATAGCACAGCACCCACAACCACAGCAGCCCAGTAACACAGAACCCAGTACCACAGAACACTTGAAGAGTAACCACTAGAATGTATAAGGCTTTTGGAGACCTGTCTCCCAGGGAGAAGTAATTTATCAGACAGATTTTATGGTATAGAAAAATATACTCACAAGTACTTTATAGAACTGACGGTGTACACAGGAAAATTTATGTCAGAAAACCAAGTATCTAGACAAATGAAAAAGATACAGCAGTTATTAACTTAAAAACAAACACACAGCTAGGTGTGGTAGCATAAGCCTGTAACCTCAGCTCTCTGGAAGCCGAGGCAAGAGGATTGCTACAAGTTTGAGGACAGCCTGAACTACAAAGTGAGTTCAAGGTTACCCTGAATTGCCTAGAGAAACCCCGTCTCAGAAAGAAAGAAAGAAAGAAAGAAAGAAAGAAAGAAAGAAAGAAAGAAAGAAAGAAAGAAAAAGAGAGAGAAAGAGAAAGAAAAGGAACATGGCTGGGCACCAGGGCAATTACCTCTAATCCAAGCCCTCTGGGAGGCTGAGGCAGGAGGTGAGCAAATTCAAGCCCAGGCTGATAACTTAGCAATTTACTGAGACTTGGCCTCAAAAAAGGGTTGGGGAGGTAGCTCAATGTGAAGGCCTTGGTTGGGTTCAATCACCAATACCAAAACACAAACAACAAAGAAGGTACACACAAATCATGCAAGAAAAGAAATGTGAGCCAACTATGTGGCACACATCTACAATCTCAATACTTCTGGAGATGAGGCAGGAAGATCAAGTTTGAGGCCAATCTGGACTACATAATGAATTCAAGGACAGCATGAACTACATAATGAAACCATGTCTAAAAAAACTCCAAAAGGTTCAAGCCCAAACTGAGCAATTTAGTGACTTAGGGAGAATCTGTCTCAAAAATTTTAAAAAGAGGGCCAAGGATTTAGCTCAGTGGCATAAGCACCTACCTGGCAAGTGCGAGGTCATGAGTTCGATCCCTGATACCGCAAAAAAAGAAAAAAAAATTAAAAAGAAAAGAGGGTTGGTACTCGGGATATAGCTCAGTGGTAAGGTCCTGGAGTTCAAACCTTAGTACACACACACACACACACACACACAAAGGAAATATGTGGTCCAACTTGCCCAGTAATGAAAAGACTAATGTATAAATATATTAGAACATGTAGTAGGGATGGGAGGCCATCAGCGCAGGCTATCTAAAAGCAAGGCCCCAAAGACAGTGGTAGGAGCACATGATATAGAATACAACTGTTAGAGACTGCCTGCCTGTGCCTCCCCTTCCTATGCTGCATCCTAACCCCACTGTAATTAAGGTTAGAGGACATCATTGGTGGGCTGGATCCACAGTCACCTCCACAAACATTCTACACACCCTCTTCTAACCTTGTACCCTAAGCAAAGGCCTCAGTTATTTTGTTTTGTCTTGCCTTACCTTTCTTCTCATTTCTCTTTGTGGGCTGCAGACTGAACCCAAAGTCTCATATATGCTAGGCATTCTGAGTTATTTCTCCACAATAAGTACCTTTTGGAATTCACAGAGTCTGAGAGGACGCTAAGTAGCTCACAAAGGAGCGTGTTCTTTAATGATGGGATACAATGGGACAAGCAAAACTGATTTCCTTGCACATGCACATAAGCCTCACACTAGACACTGTCTAAAAGAACTGCTAGGTTTCCACCATCACCATGATTCAGCCACATCCTATTCACCTGAGAACAGCTGTGTAAACTGCAGCACATAAGTCAGGATCTTAGAAAAGACTGACAAAACTAGTGAATAAGAACCAAATTCAAATCTCTGCAATGCTGACTGGAGCACAAATGTGTGGATGGCTGAGTTACCAGACAGTCAACCTGTTTAGGTCAGCTCAATGCCAAGCAAGACCACGTAGATTCCACAGAGAAGCAGATTTGGGCTAGTGCCCTCTGCCAAATACACCAACTCATGCCCTTTTGAAGCAGATACCAAGGGCAGAGTCATGAGCAATGCAGTCCACCAACAGCACCCATAAACAATGCCTACTCAATGGCTACTGTATGTGCACCCATTCATAAGCTCACCCAAACAGTGGCAAACACCAGCATCATCTCAGAGATCAACATTAGATCTGACAGCCAAGCATGGTGGTGCACACCTGTAATCCCAGCACTTGAGAGGCTGAGGCAGGAGGACTGTTGTGAGTTCAAGGCCAGCCTGGGCTACAAAGTAAGTTGAAGGCCAACCTGAACTGCACAGTGAGATCATATCTCAGAAACACCAAAAAAAAAAAAAAAAAAGACTGGATCTGACACAGGCAAAAGAGCCTCTCTGTTGCAGAATAGTCAAAAAGCTAACCACTTCTTGGTACAAGACTGACACCCAGCAGGGCCACTGGAGGGTCTCCAGGCATATTTTGGCTCTTCTGAGAAAAGGAAAATCCTTTTTCTCTAAGGTTCAACAAGCTGTGTTCCAGGAGAACATGTGGCATTTTATTATGGATCATTGTCAGTACTGTTATTACTATTTTTATTAAACAACCCTCAACCAAAGTGGGAGCCAAAATCTTCTCAAATGCCATATTCTAGGAGGGATAGACCATGATGCTCTGTGAAATAAGTAATCAATATAAAAGAATTTGTAAGAAAGGAAAAGAAAAAAAAACTGGCATAAACTTTGTAGGTTCTGTGAAAATCTGACAGACTATGCAGCTTCATATGACTAAACCTAAGAAAATATAGCTTCTGAGTCCGACCATAATAGTGCAAATTCAGGCAGTATGGTGGGTCTATCATGGCACACCTGTATCCCAAGGACCTCACATCTCACTCCTGACATGTAGAAAGGCCCTTTAGCCCTAGAGAAGGGACATCACACACTGATCCTTCTGGTACCACAAAGACCCACCAAGAGGCTCCTACAACGATCTAGTCAGGAGCATCATGGGAACAGTGGCATTAACGCCTGGAGGAGAGAATATGACTGGTATTAAACTGAACATGGGACAAGTAAGGCAGGAATCAAAGTGCTCTGGTTGACCTGGTGATAGTGACACCACTTCTGAAATTAGAAAGCTCAGAATAGGTACAGGTTGGGGTAGTGAATTAATATATCTTACTCCAAGGAAGTCCAATCATTAAAATCTCAATGTGTCTTTCACTGGCTTATCTTTGCAACCATTTGTCTTTCCAGTTAAAAGTTTCACCAGCATTTAGCAGCATCTACACAGTAAGAGCTAAAACATACCATCATTTGCTAGCTCAGGGGGGCTGAATCTCTCCTAAGGACTTCTCATCTGGCAGGTCCTTCTTTTATTATCTCCACTTTTCAGAAAAGCACAAACAGGTATAGTTATCCCCCACCACCAGTCACACCATAATAGGAAGTCAATTCCATGAGATACCATCCACAGAAGTCATTTAACCACTAAGCCTGATACTGCCACAGCACATAAAAACCATTTAAACTTAGTTTATAAATAACTTTAAAACTTTTTCTTGGCCAAAAAAAAAAAAAGCAAAGTTGGTGTGGTAGCACACACCTGCAATCCCAGCACTTAGGAGACTGAGGCAGGAGGATTGCTGTGAATTCAAGGCCACCTTGGGTTACATAGCGAGTTCAAGACCAGGCTAAACTACATATTTAGACGCTGTCTCACAACACCAAAAATAAATTTTCTGCCAGGTATGGTGGTGTGTGCCTGGAATCCCAGAACCTAGGAGGCTGAAGCAGGAGAATCACTGATTCAAGGCCAGCCTGGAGTATATAGCATGACCGTGGACCTCTCAAAAAAATTTTCCTTGGACAAACACACAAAAAAAATTTCTTTCTTTTTTGTAGTACTAGGGACTGAACCTAAAGCCTCACAACATGCTAAGTGCGTGCCCTACCATTGAGCTACCCGCCCAACCCTTATTACTTTTTTATTTTGTGTCAGTCTTCCTAAGTTGCCCAGGCTGTCCTTGAATTTGTAATACTGCTGCCTCAGCCTCCTAATGAGTTGCGATGAAAGATGTGCACTACCATTCCTGGTGACAAAAAATATTTCTCTTTGGATCTGGATCAAATACAGGAAGTGCACATACCAAGGGAGACCACAAAAGGTGCTTGATAATGCATGTCAGCGTAGCTGACCTCTTGGCACGTCACAGAACCTCTCAATCCACACCCCACTAGGGAAAGGCATGAGTTCTAGAAGGGGCAACAAGCCACCCAGCTATCAGATTGAGTGAGAACACTCACCAACTCTCACCTTGAGAACACCAGAACTACATACAATGGCTGTGTGTCAGTGTCTTCTGTTCCTTAATCATCTGTTCAGGAAAAGAGCTTACTCTGTTAGCTGAGTCACCAGTTAGAAGCTGGTGGGGACAGTGGCAGAGCCATGCTCTCCCCTTCAGCTTGGACAGCAGTAGGAGAAAGTCAGAGGGTGTCTGGGAAGCCAACTTTAAAAAGAAGTTCCCTTTTCTCACAAATAGCCCTTGAAGACAATATGCTCAGCTGCCCAGACGGACCTTAAATTCGCCCAGTCAAATCAGTTTGCCCACAATGTCCTGTGACCTATGTCTTCAGGCTCAGGCACTGCAGCCTGCAGCCTCCTCTGCAGCCAGGTACTTTACTCCCTCAACTGAGAACCCAAAGTCAATCTTCCAAATGAACTGTGCACATTTTGGGCACTTGAGCTCCTCATTAGCCTAGCCCCACAAGGCAACACACACACACAAAAAAAAATATCCTGGGAGACCCAGTCTTCAGGGAATTAGCCAGCAAGGAAAGTAAGGGCAGCAAATAAAGTGGAAAACCATTTGAAAGGTTAGGGAGAAAAATCAGTACAGTTTTGGCTGCAGCGCTAAGACAACTGGGCTGGCTTCAGACCTGGCCAAAAAGACCTGAAAGGAAAAAGAAAGACCAGCTTGATGATCCCTGTGAGCCAAACCAACCTGCCAAAGAGAATAAAACCCAAGCCTGTCAACCGGTATATTACAGTCCCTACATCCAAGTGCCAAATCATTCAATCAATAGCTAGAAGCCTGGTAATTCTCACCAGTTAAAACAGTAAATGTAAACCAATACAAATTATATTTAAAGTTCACGGACAATGATCAATAAACACAAGAAATATATTCACAAAGATGCAAAGAAACATACCTGTAATCCCAGGACTCAGGAGGCAGAGGTAGGAGGATCACTGCCAATTCAAGGGCAGCCTGGGCTACAAAATGAGTTCAAAGCTAAACTATGTGCTGAGAGCCCATCTCAAAAAACAAAGATGCAAAGAAGAAAGGGACCAGGGAGCAGTCTGTAACACTTGGGCACAGGGATTCAAAGCAATAGCAGAAAAAGGCCAAGAGTATCTGGTTTCTCAATTTTGAGAGACAGCTAGGTAAAAAATTCACTTGATTTTCTCAAGTCATATATGTGAAAATCACCATGTACATGTACAGAATGATGAGTACAGGAACAGAAGCTCCTTAAAAACAGAGCCCCAACCCAGCAAAAGCACAAAAGAAGTGACCCCACACTGCAGACACACGACAGGAAGGCCAATGCCTGAGGCTCTCAGTGTCTCAGATGCAACCCTCCCAACATATCCCTCCATACAAATTTAATGTAGTTCATTAACCTGCTTTCTACAGTAAAGGCTTCCCCTGCAAGGGAGATTCAGCTCCAGAGCCATCCCTGGTAGATGATGACTACTTGGTTAATCACCATTGCTCTCTTTTTCCTTTTCCTTATCAGCTTCATTCCTCCTTTGGTGGACCACCCTCCCCCTGTTGGTTTGAGTGTGTCACTTCACTTTCTTTCCAGGATAACTGCTGTTTAAGCTCAGGCTCTTACTGCGTTGAGATGCACAGGATCAGCAGCAGCATCAGTGTACCCCTACTCCGAGCAAAAAAGGGCCCTCCTTTGCTGCTGTGGAAAGCATTTGTAAACAATGACGCTCAGAGCCCAGGCTTTCAGCAGCCACCTCCAACACAGGAAGCCAACAAAGCCAGTAACCAGGAAGGCAGGATCAATGACACAGAAGGAAAAGAGCGGCATCCTAATTAAAGCAATGGCTGGGGGTGATGGTACTGTAATCTCAGCACTTGGGAAGCTGAGGCAGGAGGACCACTGCAAGTTTGAGACCAGCCTGGGCTACAAAGTGAGCTTACAGCCAGCCTGAACTGCACAGTGAGACCCTGTCTCAAAAAGACCAAAACAGGGAACTCGGGGTACTCAGAAACCAAGCAGCCAGCTCACCACCCTGGTAAGTGGCTGTGGTCTGGCAAGCCGCGGCCACCCCAGGACAAGAACCATCAGCAACTCGTGAGATCCACGCCATTTTGGAACTTAGGGCACTAGGAAACCAAGCAACCAGCTCACCACCCTGTAAGTGGCTGTAAACCTACCAGCATCCATCATCATCTCTCCCCCACCCCATTAGCAAGTGGCAGCCAGTGATCTAAGCCTCTCTTGCAAGGCTGACCATATGCAATATAGCAAATAAAGGGGATTTCCTTCTATCATCTCTTTGAAGGTAAATATTTTTATCAGTTTTGCTTTGTTCAGATTAATGGTATTGCTCTATTCAATATTCTGTTTTAATAAGTTGTATAATGTTCTGTATTTCCTTTGATTTTGCTATACCTGATTGAAAGAACAACTATTATGAAGAAAATGAGATATACTGTGGTACCTATTACTGTTATTTCATTTCATTACACTGTCAGTTGGCTTTGTTCCATCTTGTTCTGTCATATTTTACTACTTTAAAAATAAAAAAAAAATTAAAAAAAAAAGACCAAAAGAAGAAAACCAAAACTAATTAAAACACATGCTTCTGGAGTCACCATGCCCAGTACTGCTAACACACAGGTGGGCAGTATTTTCTGTTGCTTCCAACCTAGTGCTCCTAATTGCATGCCCTTGCATGACAGGTAGATGTCTCCAAATAAGACATGTTTGGCTCGGCAACATTTAGTGGGAGGGCACCAGTTAGTGCTGGGCTGGGGATTTAGCTCAGCAGCATAAGCACCTGCCTAGCAAGTGCAAGGTCGTGAGTTTGATTCCCAGTACCAAAAAAAAAAAAAAAAAGCAAAACTAGTTAGTTAGTGGTTAGATCTCTAGTGTGACCAAAAAACATAAAGACAAAGAGACAAAGAAAAAAAGACAAAGACACATAGTGGGAGGCTGAGGTAGGAGGATCATCAAGAATTTGAAGCCAATCCCTGAGTTCAAGGCCAGCCTGAACTATATAGCAAAACCCTGTCTCAAACCAAACCAAACCAAACCAAACCAAACCAAACCAAACCAAACCAAACCAAACCAAACATGTAGGGCTGGAGATTTAGCTCAGTGACATAAGTACCTGCTTGGCAAGCACGAGGTCATGAGTTCCTGTACTCATGGTACCATGAGTCCCTGGTACCAAAAAACAAAAAAACCACGTTGTGAAATTTTGGCTAATAATGACTCCAATATCAGAGACTACCAAAACATACCACCGCACCACAGGCCACCTCAAGCAGGACAGTATGAATGGCAGAGAGGGCTCCTTAACAGCACCATCCCTCTGCCACCAGCAGTTCCACAAACACAAGCCAGACTGACCCCATCCTCACAGGTAGACACCATCTGACAGAAGTCCAAGTTGTGCTGATTTCACAGCAAGGCTGCCAATTACAATGGAGCAAGCCAGAAAGAGGAACAGAACTGAGAACAATTTATTCTCCTATATCCCAACCTCAATTTAGTGCTTTTTTAAAAAAATAAAAATGTTTCTGATCAGTCAGGCATGGTGGCTCATGCCTATAATCCCAGCACTCAGGAGACTGAGGCAGGAGGATCATTGTGAATTCGAGACCAGCCTAGGCTACAAAGTGAGCTCAAGGCCAGCCTGAACTGCATAGAGAGACCCTGTCTCAAAAAGACCAAAAAAAAAAAAAAAGTTTCTAATCAAATTAGAAAACTTCTGGTTACGTTTTAGAAATTCTCAATTATATCAACCTTAACGAACTGGATAATTTTATATAAAATATTCTATCCTAAAACATGTAGCATTTGGTTAAGGACAATGAGCAAAAGAATAGAAAGGTCAGTCTACCTTGAATCATGTCACTTACACTAGGAGTCTAACCCTCAAAAGTGTTAATCCTGTACTAATTAACTGGCCCCAGTCTTCACTATATCCACCAGTCTCACACTTGATGACAGGTTTTTAATTTCTTGCTTAAGTCAGCAGGAGTCGATGGATTCCAGGCTTTCACAATATCATAGGCTGAGTCCCCAGTCTCCAATCTAGGGAAATGAGTGGGAAACACAAGTATCTGCTCAGATACTAACCTGTAAATCAAACAAGCCTCTTATAAAAACATAAGGATTATAAAGAACGAAGAAACAGGTTTCAAACTTGTGGAAACTGCACAATAGCATTGCTCTTTCCCCAAGCTACCACTGGGCCAACACCAACACTCAGTGAAAACAAAGAACACCCTGGGCTGCTGTGCACTGACACCACTACAGCACTGATTCTCCTGGTAAGGGAAAAAGGTCCAATCTGGAGCTGCAAGCACTGCTACTGGGAGTTTTGAATGGCTCTAATGACTCACCACACAGAAACTCAGCCCTCTACAGCCCCAACTCAGGCTCCAGAAAGAACCTTAAAACATGGTTATAAAATCCAGTAAATTGAGCATGGTGACACTTCTATAATCCCAGCATATAGGAGGCTGAAGCAGGAAGATCATCATGAATTCAAGGCCACCCTGGGCTACATAGTGAATCTGAGGCCAGCCTGAAATACAGACTAAGATCCTGTCTTAAAACACACACACACACACACACACACACACACACACACACACACGAGCACACACCCATCACACAGAGGCACAAATCCAATCATCAAGCCAAGCACAGTGGTGCACATCTGTAACCCCAGTACTCAGGAGACTGAGGAAATATGTCTGAGGCTGCTCTGGGTTATATAGTGAGTTCAAGGCCAGCCTACTGCATAACAAAACTGTCTCAAAAAACAAACAGGGGCTGGGGATATAGCTCAGTGGCAGTGTCTGCCTGTCAAACGTAAGGTCCTGAGCTCAATTCCAAGTACCAAAAACAAAAACAAACAAACAAAGCAACCAAAAAAACAGAAAATGAAGCAACATTAAATCAGGTGTGGTGGCATATACCTCTAATCCCAGCTATTCAGGAGGATCCCAAATTTTGAGCCCAGCCTGGACAATTTACAAAGATTCTGTCTCAAAAGTGAAAAAATAAAAAATAAAATTAAAAAGCCTAAAGATGTAGCTCAGCATGAAAGCCTTGGGTTTAATACCCACTGTGGGGCAAGGCGGTCAGAAGGTCCTAAATATGGATGCATTTGAAAGTCTGCTCCTCCCTTATAAGCTCAAACAATATCTCTAACTAAACCCATCCTATACAAGAGGACAAGAAATCATGCTCAAGGGTAAAGTTTAAACATAATAATGACTTCTAAGAATTCTCATGTTCCTAATGATTCACAAAACCACATATAAATTAGTTCTCCATAAAAGCATTCTCAACATTACAGATATAAAAAAATCTAATGACAAATGTGAAGGTATCACAAATAGAAAATAAAACCATTATCCAGTCACACCTTTCCCTTGCTCCTTCTCCAAGTTTCAGAGGTGAGTATAGAAAACAGACACCTTGTGCCCACTCACCTGAACTCTCTGCCTTCGCTGTACCGTCTACTCGAGGAGGCCCTTGTGCTGGCCGTCTCCAGGAGCAGCTTCTGAGTGAGCCTGCTGGGGGGACCCGAGTCTCTGCCATTGTCCTCCTCGGCATCTTGGTCACATTTCCACTCCTCATCTTCATTCAAAGTGGGCAGGTATCCAGATATGCCCTTCCCTGTCCCTGACCCCGAGCTCTGGTCACTGCAGACCTTCGGGCTCTCAGACCCTGTCCTCGTGTACTCCAAATAAATGTCAGACTTGAGGAAGGATGGATAGGTGTTTTCCTCCATAGTGGACTGGATTTCTGTCTGGGCCTGGTCAAACATGGCAGGGTCAATCTGCTGCTTTACAACACAGTCCTTTATGAAGCTCTTGGTAGCTGGCTTGGTTTGCCTGGACACAATGCCATTGCTATCCAGGATATACTTTCGGTAGATGGCTCGTGCCAGCTTCAGCCTCTTCTCCTCATTTGAGCCACAGGGTTCAAGTTTTCTAAAGCCACTGCAGGCAAACCAGAAGTCCAGCAGGTCGGCACAGCCCTCCTGCTGTAGAAACGTCCTAAACAGGCTGATTCCATCTTGGTCGTCCAGTAAAGAATGCAGCGACTCAGCCCACCTCAAGTAAGGTGGGGTTGGTGAGGCACTGCCCTCAGGCTCATACCCCAGATCCAGATCTGAGCGCCTCGGGGTGGCTGTCGAGGTCTCACCTTTAATGCCAGCAACTTTCCCAGGACAGAAACTGTGGCTGATGGGCCTTGGCTCTGTGGACACCAGTTCTCCCTCCTCACCAGGCACTGGGGGTCGGGGAGCATCTTCAGTGAAACTTGCTCCAAGGTCCAAGGGGAAACCCTGTTCCTGGATATTCATTTTGGGACTCTGTGCGTCAATGAACAATGAGCGCTGCACCCTAATACATCAGTACTTACAGCTCCAAAGGGAATCAATCTGTCCTGTTAAAACCATTAAGAGGACAAGGATTAGGAAAGGTGCTCCACGGAATTATAACCAGAGGTTCACTAGAGACAAAGCTTATAGTGATGCCCTCCCACTCACACTCAAAGCAGAAACTCACTGTAAATTTCCAACAGAGACATTTTGGTCACAAGGCTTGCTCTACATTAAGGCAACTTCTGGAAACTTTTACAACTACAGGAATGCCTCTAACACTAAGTGAATGTCAAGAACACAGATGGCACCTTTCTCCTCCAGTGTCCTTCTGTGAAAAGCCTATGGAGAAACCAGAAGTCTGAAGATATCTCAACCTGGCAGAAAAGCTGGGTGACCAGGATGCAGAAGGCCAGAAGAAGAAAAGCAGTGAGCTGGTACTTCATACATGAGGACAATCATCCCAGGATGTGGCAACTCAGAAATAGAAGAGACATGTAACAGACACCTTCCTTGTCCCATAGCCTGTATGTCTTCTGCCTACTGTATCACTTCATACCTGACATGCCTTGCAATATGTGCAATCATACCACAAGGTGTCCCTCCTGCTCTCAACACACACCTGAAAGAGCACTTAATCATTGGTCACTGGGGCTGGGGATTTAGTTCAGTGACTTAAGTGCCTGCCTAGCAAGCACAAGGTTGTGAATTCAATCCTCTGCACAAAAAAAAAAAAAATTAATGGATCACCTTCAATTCCATGGACTAAGTATGAATGAACATGGCCACATACAAAGGCATTCTGTTGTCATCAATGTAGACAACCTTAGAAATCAGAAAGCTGTACAGTACACAGCTATTAATGCCTCTCACATGAATACTCTTTTGATAGTGCCTGGGGATTTTAAGGGACAGAGAAGGCACAGAAAAAAATGAAAACCAAATCTATGATTTTTAGCTAAAGAACCACATGGCTCATAGGATTTTTGTTTCGTTTTTGGAGACAGGGTCTTACTACACAATGTAGACTGGCCTTGAACTCAGTATGTAGCTCAGGCTGGCCTTAAACTCATGGCAATCCTCCTGCCTCAGCCTCCCAAGTGCCGGGATTACAGGGAGTGCTGGGATTATACACAATGCTGGGTTTACAGGTGTGTGCCACCATGCCTGGCAGCTCATACAATTTAACTCCATAAAGTGAAATAAAACCACTTGCCCTCTTAGAGGTCACCCAACTATGGTTTTTATACTGCTGCTGCTACTGCTGTTGCTGTAAGCCTGCATGGGCTGCGCAAAAGACCCTTCCCTGATCTCTATGCCACAGTCTTTTGGTCCTTCCTTCTACATCTTACAGGAGCCCACAGAGCCATAAGCTCTGGTTATGCCTGTCAATCTAGCCAAGGGAGAGACTGCAATACAGTCTGCGATGATGCAAGTGATCCTAACAACAGGAGGACTGAGAAGGGGTTTTTCACATATATCAGAACTAAATGCTTAAAGCAAGCACTGAACAAGCCACAGTATGCAAGATAAATCCCTAAAGTCAATACCACTGCACATTGCTGGGCCCCAACCTCCATGAAATCTACCTCCAACATCTGGTCTACACTGTATACCCTTTACCTGCCAAAAGCTGCTGATGGCTAGAAGGAAGATCCATGTGTAGATGTAGATTATTAGATCACAATTACTATCCTAAATAGTATCTCTGCAACTAATAACTTCTTTGTTTTTGTTGTTGTTGTTGCTGAGACAGAGTCTCGCTCTACAGTTGAGGCTGGCCTTCAGCTCATTTTGTAGGCCAGGCTAGTCTCGAACTTGCAACATCCTCCTGTGAGTGCTGGGATTACAGACATGCACCACCACATCCGGTTTAACTAATAATTTATTAAGTAGGCAGTCATCTAAGCCTCATCAGGTCCATACTGTTTCTTAAAATCAAAATCCTGTGAGCTGTGGCCCCCTGCTGCTCACAGGTATCCCTCCCCCAACTGAAATTACCTTCTAAGAATCTGTTAGAATAGAATGAGCATTCTACAGCTCCACACCAGCTCATGATGCCTGGCATCATTTTGTCCAGGCTGCCACCACAAGAAAAGAGGGCCTGCATCCCTAAACCTGACCTTGCTCATATAGGCATACAGCAGCTCAATAGTCTTGAGAAAAAAACAAGTCAATAGAAACTGAAAAGCAGTTAAGCAGACAGGATTCAAACCAGAGGCTAGCTACTATTGCTCTCCTCGAGTGCTCCTGTTCCACATAAATCATTCAGTATGGTCCTCCATACCTAGCACAGTCCTATAACCAAGGGACACCTGGAACATTTACTTCCCTAATATACAAAAGAAGACCATTCACTCTAGACTCCTGACACTACCTTTTTCAGATGCTGAACTCTCCAAAAACAGCAGTAAATGCAAAATATAGCCCTTGATTAAAGAAATGCAGCTGTCACTCAAAACTCACATTTTATGTAAGGCATGAACCAATTCCATCTTGATCATTTCAAACTACATTTCAGAGGCCAGAGGAAGCATGTCTCACAATTCACATCTATTTTTGGCTGTCAACTGACAAAAGACCTTCAGTGTCCCTGAAAACACATGAACACCCTCACAAATTACTGATGCTGAAACGTTATTTCCAAAACCTCTATGCTTCCCATAGGGAAGCACACCTAGTGTTTAGGGTACACATACATGCACCCTATACATAAAGCAGTTATGTTAATTTAGGTGAGAGTCCAAAATGCTCAAGTACCAAATCTGGCCCACATCCTGGGAAAGTTTCAAGTGTGATACCTCACTTAAAATACCCTTAGGCACTGCTAAACCACAGGTCCCCTGTGTACCATGGTAGCAAGTTCGATCCTTTAAGTGTGTACATATATTTATTTTACTCAGACCTAACTTTCAAAGTTCTGATTTTGGATGGACTGTGGATGTAGCCAGATGACTAACAAATGTCTGCTGTTTAAACTCTTTAAGGATCACATGTAAGCCATTCCCCCATTACTTAAATTCTCAATGATCAACGTAACACAAAAATGTCCACTTAGTTTCTCTAAAACAAATCTAAGACAAGTCAACACCTGCTGAAAATCAAACAAAAACTGTGTTCTGTCCTTTCCTATCTTTGTCCCTGAATAGAATCTCCTAAAACTGAAACCTGCAAATGCTGGCTATATTGGATAGTTAAAGTTACACTGCATAGGTTCTCTGAAACAGCCTGTGAGTCCAGGCAACATGCAAGTGAGCAAAAAAGAGGGGTGTACACGTAGACAGACAGACAGACACACACACACACACAAACAATGAGAACCCTTTATAAGTTACCTTGCAGATAGGCTGAGAAAAATCCCCAGGGGATTTATGTATCTTTACTGTCTTAGTGCTAGGCTCAAAGTGTGCAGATCTGGTTTCAGGAGTGGCTGAATTCAAAGTGTTTGAGAAGAACAGAATCTAAGACCTAACCCCGAGAGAAAGAGCTGTGTTTTGGAAGCAAGGCATCAACTTCAAGGGCATGGACGCCAGGGCAATTGGATACTCCAACAGCCAGACCACAGCCTGGATCCAGACTGTGCCCTCCTTAGGTTGCAGACTGACTCATTACTACATTTTTCGGGGAGAGGGATTTGTGAAGAGAAAGCACTATTGCACACACTGCCTGGCCCTACCAGCTACCATACACTCCACTCATACCCTAAACATGTTCCAGGCCGAGGAGCAAACACCCTGCACTGCAACAAACATATCTAGGTGTATAATCTAGGTGCATACTCTACCCCTTCTCAAAATCCTGAGTCTTTTTCCCTTCCCTATCTACACACCCCAATGCCCAGGCCCTTGCCCTCCCCAATCCGTTAACACCGGCTCCCTTGCACATCAGTCCTCACTGCTTCCCAAAGTAGACAACTTCCTAGAGCGCCAGTCAAGTCTTCCGAGCACACCTTCAGAGCCACACGTTATCTCACCACACGCACATCCCCCAGAGCTATCCAGCCTGTACTCCTGCAGGCCTCTCCGCATACTCCCTTGCCTTGCACACCTCGCGCTCCTGCACACTACTACCTCCACACACACTCGGGCCCGCACAACCCACACTTCCGAAGACCTACGCGCACTCTCCTTGCTCCCCACACTTCCCTGCCCTGCAGCCCGCGCTCCCTGCACGCCTCCCGGAGAGCCCCTCTTCCGGGTCCCCGCCAGCCAGCCCAACGCGGCCTACAACGGCGGCAGCGGGCAGCAGGCCCTCCGCGCCGCGGGAGCGCGCCACCCGACTCCGCACTACTCACCGGCGCGAGGCGGCTGTAGCGGCGCAGCGCGGCGCAGCCCGGGAGCTCAGCGGTGGCGCGGCGGGCGGGCCCCAGCGGGGGCGCGGCCCGGGTCGGCCCCCATCGCGGCCGCGGCGGCTCAGCGGCCGGAGGCCCAGAGGCGGGCACAGGCAGGCCGCGGGGCGCTGCCGTGGCCCGGCCTCCTGCTCTCAGCGGCCCGCTCGGCGGGGACAAGGCTCTGGCCCAACTCGGGCGGGTTTGCAAGGCGACGGCGGCAGCGGCCGCAATTGCTTCTAGGTGCCCGCGCCCGAACCCAGAGCGCGGAAGCCCAGGTCCGAGCGCCCCCGCCGGCGCCGCCCGGAAGTGCGGGGGCGGAGCCGCGACGTGGGGGCGGGGAACAGGAAAGCGATAGGGCGTGGCCTCAAGAGTGGGACGGGACTATAGCATAAGGGCGCGGCGAAGGAGGAGCCGCGTCTCCCAAGGTGGGGCGAGATCAGAACGTTGTTTGCGGACTTTAGCGAGCGCGTGCGCGTGCGCGCAGTGAAGGCTTAGTTCCAGAGGGTAGTCTGGCGGAAGTGCCATTGGGAGGGACCCTAGTTCTGCAGTCGTCAAAGAGCTCAGGGCTTGGCGCACCGGGTGGTCGGCCTACCCCGATCCGTGAATGTTCACCGGCCTCCCACTCTTTAGCAGCCAGGTGGTGGCGGGGTAACCAGAGGCAGGGTCTTCCCGCCTATTGCGCTCTGGACCGAAGGCCTTTCGCTTACCGCTGTGCACAGCAGGACAAGAGACAGAGGTCCCAGGGATTGCAGTGTCGGTGGGCAGGATCAGGCTCATCAGGAGCCAAACCCCTGGTAACGTGCAGCCTCTCACTTTCGCCTTTCCCTCTTCTTTTTTTTTTTTTTCTTCACTTTTACCTTTCTTAATACCATTGTCTCCGGCTGCCCAGGACCCTGAGAAGGTGGCCTAGGAGGGCCACTCTGAACAGTAAGGACTCAGACAGGACCAGGGCATACAGCAGGCATCCAGTGAATACTGGCTACCTCCTGGGCAGGAGCCAATCTCCAGAGCTGTAGGCTGGGGCTGGCCAAGGTCCTACTGGGATGCATGCCCTTCCTCTTTGATTTCTCCTAGGCGCTATCCAGGATCCATTCAAAGGCTTTCCTTCCCAACCCTGCCCAATGGTCCCACTATCCTAGGCCAGCCTGAGAGGTAAGGCTTTGCATGTCCTGATCTCACAGGCCAATCTATGTAACCCACCTTCAACAGGCTGCAAAAGACAAGGGTTACTGCCCCAGGCACCCAAGGACAAAAGAGACACACAGCCCTACCTGGCAGCAGCCCTTACATTGTACTCTAGCTTTAGCCAGCACTACCCTGCCAGAACCAGCACTACTCATGATTCAAGGGCCTTCCCTAGGTTTCAATCTCTATAGCTGCTCCCCAAAGGAAAGGGTATGTGTACCATTAATCAATGTTCCTAAAGTCTCATCTACCATGCCATGACAGGCCAAGACCCTGCCCTAACACCTTGGGCAGCTTTCATTTTACAGACAGGAGGGTCACTTCCTGCTGCCCAGAGTTCCCAGCACCCCATCCATCTCACACCTTAGTGACTCTCCTCCCCTGGAGTGCCCTCTGCTTTAAGCCTCCCAGGGATCCCTGATGCCCACATTTTTTCAGGACTCTTCCAGGTGGTATTTTCCCCATATCACCTACTTTTGATGTAGCTCGTCACTTGCTCATCTCCATGCGCTCATTATGATGTTCCTCCAAGTCACATCTAATATCACCATCTATTTCTGGACACCATATATTGCTCACCCTAGATGTCCAGCCCCTCATCCTTCATATCTCCTAGGCAAGTGCAGAAGTCCTCAGTTGGGGCTCCAGAGCTGGCAGCTCACTACCCAGCTGCATGCACATCAATGGCACCTGCCTGGGCTGAGCCTCTCCAGGGACTCAGCATAGCACTGGATGCCCAGGATTGCTTGTAGAGGAAATGAACAGCCTAAATGAGGGCTCTCAGGCATCCCAGTCTGCTTTGTGGCAGGGGCTAGCATGATGGATGAAGCTGCACTGCTGAACCAGTATGAGTCCCACCAGATCCTGGCAGCAGGTATCACACTCATCCATGTCCATTCAGGACAGCCCCAAGTCCCAAAGTTCTAGCACTGGGACTCCTTTGCAGCCCTCCCCCGATCCATTCAGCCTTAGAGCATTAGAAGAGATAGTGAGTAGGCAATAGGTAGCCCTCACCACAAAGGTCCTCCATAAGATGGAGGAGGGCTGGAGAGAAAGCAGAACACTTAGGCATTGGCCTTTGGGCTACCTCCCCACTCCCAACCTCCAGCCCCAATGCTTGCCTTGATTCTGCAGCGCTGCTGCCATGGCCAGGCCATGCTCTTGGGATCAAGTCCATGTCCATCCTCCTCCTGGCCCAGGGTGGTGGGTGTCCCCAAGTCCTGGGACCAGAACAGGACCTTCCGGTCTCTGTCTTCTCCAAGCCTCTGCCCTGTAGGGACAGGAAGGGAGTCAGGAAGCCTGGAGGAAATGTGCATCCCTGCTCAGGTAGGTTGCAGTGTGGGAGTAGGGGAGTGTCTAAGATGGGAGAAAGGTTTGCAAGGACCAGAGGAAGCAGCTGAGAAGGTTTCCACCAAGGGCTAGACTGGAAAAAAATTGAGGAAGAATCTAAAGAGAGGGGGCAGGAAGGGCAGCACTCAGTGTGGGGAAGAGGCTCACTTCTGAGATTGATGATTGTACCTTTCTTTCACTACACAGGGTCCTTTAAGATGTAAAAGCCCTTTGCTGGGAGCAGGAATTTGCTATCAAAGGCTTTTATTTGATTAACTTCTGTGACATTTATTCAGGCTTTCTTTTCAAGAACCAAAGGAAAAATTTAAGAGCAGAAATGAAATCATTTTCTTTAACTCAGACATAAAAAGAATACTTTGAAATAAAGTGAGCTTTGAAGTCTTTCGTGTATTTGTCCACTTGACTCTGGAAGACCATTTACAAAAAGTGATACAAAGGAAATCATTCAGGAGGCACCTGGATGTGTGCTAAGGAGGATATGAGAGGCAATACACTTGGAGCAAACCACAGGAGAGGGTTACTAGCTACAGAGAAGAAACAATCATCATCCATGTACCAGCTCAGGAAGGCAAGCATGAGGAAAAACAGTTCTGATCGCAGATTTTGGAGGAGGGGAATACTAGGCCCAGCCAGTTCCTGTCTGTTCATTCCTTGCCTATACTGGCCAGTTCACAAGTGTGGGGTGGCAGGAGGTATCTGAAGGCAGAACTTGAAGATATCACATAGCTTTCTTTGCAATTCAAGGACTGGGCAGCAGTCTGAATCCAGAACAGTTCAGAACGCTTAGGAGGGAGGATTTGGATGGTCCAGATCTGGTAAGGATAGGATAATTCTGCCAGCCTGTAAATCAGCCCCTGACTCCCCTCTTATCTGAGTCTTTGTTCTCCATTAGCTCACATCTAGGGGAGGCCAAGTAGATTCTTGGACCCACATTCTTTCAGGACTCTTCCTGGTGGTATTTCCCCCATACTACATGGAAGCGGCACCACAGACAGCTACAATGCCCCACACAGGTGCCAGCTTCTGTGAAAATAGAATACATGTCTACGGAGGACTGTGAGCCTATCCCAGAGTATTTATGTGTTTGTTTGTGTTATGTGTTTGTTTGTTTGGTATCAGGGATCGAACTCATGACCTCATGTTTACCAGACAAGCACTTGAGTCACTGAGCTAAATCCCCATCCCTATCCCAGAGTATTTATACAGGTACACTGGAGAGCTACATTATGGAGGTGGTCATCTTTTCTTCTTTATATTTTAGGAATGTCCCGCAGTCATCACATGGAAGCCACAGACCTCTCTGGCAACCACCATCTTCCTACCAATAACAGTGTAACATGTGAGTGACATAACAGCAAAGAAGAACTTGGGGCAGAAATGACCCATGGCAGCATTCATCAGTATGGCAGCCCTATCCTGTGCCTACCACATCACCACCCATCCATTGGCCTGAGGACTGGTAAGAAAGTACAGACACCTTCCTGAGAGATATTTTAGGGCCTTGGAATCAAGTGGAAGTCTAGTGCTCTTGGACCAAACTCTGGTCATTCTCAGATGGGACCTCTCTTGGCCCTGAGTCTACATCTGGTATACCCCTTGATAGGTCCTGTCTCCTCTTGGCTTTACTCTTGTGTACTAGGTGTGTCATGCTGTATTACTCTCGCTGTTTGGAGTTCTCTCAACCCCATTACCACTGAAGCTGTCTTAATGCCAACCTAAGGGTTTGGAGGCAGGAACAAGGCTTTATCTCAATTCTATGTCAGCCAGGGTGAATGCTTCATAAATAATGGCTGACATGACTGCCACTATACCCAATGGGTAGCCTGATGGCTTTTGTCATCAGAATAGATCTCAGCTAGGTATATGTTCTCCTTTTCTGGGGTAAGGAAGACCACCCACAGAGGGCTAGACAGTAAGTCACTCAGCCTTGCTGGTATGAATTCTCAGGATCAGATGCTGTGGTTACTGCATTCTCCCTCTGGGTTAGGGTCTAGGGTTACTATCTGTTCTGGGCACTAATTAGCTGATGCATGTATGTCCCCTGGAAGAACCAGTCACATCCATGCTCCCTGCACCCAACATGCTCGTCATAGTACCCTTGTCCCTGCTAACCCCCAGAGTCATGAGCCAGTGTAGCTCAGGGATGGAACACTTGCCCTAGTGTGCATGGGACCTTGGTTCTATCTCCAGTACTCAAACAAACAAATAAACGTAAAAGCCAGATCCCCAAGGTTAACAGGGGAGCAGTGACAAAAGATCACTGAGACCCATGAGGTAGCCCCACAGCTCCTTCCCAGGGTACCATCCAACTAAGGTCTGAGCCCTGCTGTCCTAAGGGGAGTCTTCTTCACACTGTCTCTAAAGATTTTTTTTTTTTTTTTGGTACCAGGGATCGAACTCATGACCTCATGCTTGCCAGGCAGGCTCTTATGCCACTGAGCTAAATCCCCAGCCCTCTAAAGATTTTGACCCTAGGGAAATGTCTTTGTCCAGGATCTGGGGTAGTATGGACACAAGACAGTCCAGTAGGGTCAGGGCCAGCAGGTGGGCATGAAGAGTGCTAGGTCCAGGATAGCACTTATCCACCACCTCAACCCCAATGGCCTAGGAAGAAGGGCAGAGCAGCCTGCCTCCAGTCTAGCACCTCTTCAACTCAGGAACCTCAGGGACATCAGATATACCACAGCTGGCCTGCTACCCTACATACTTGAGTGGTTTCCTCTGTCTGGATGAACCAGGGACTTCTCTGAGCCAGAGTGTGCCCCTTGTCCAAAAGAGGGTCCCGATCTGCCTCACAGCCTTAGAAGACCATGTACTCCTCTCCAGGGACAGGCAAGGGCAGTTGGATGGAGTGCATGGCCAGCCTGGATGTGGCCCAAGTATGGTATCTAAGATATGTCTCTAGAAGAGGCAAAGGCCTACTGGCCTGCCCCAACCCCAGCATCATCTTCCAGAATGGGTGGTATCTGTGTGTGTGTGTGTGTGTGTGTGTGTGTGTGTGTGTGTGTGTATCTCTAGCGCCTCAGCAAAAAAAAAAAAAAGCCCACCCTGTGTGTGTGTGTGTGTGTGTGTGTGTATGTATCTCTAGCGCCTCAGCAAAAAAAAAAAAAAGCCTACCCCTTCCTGCAGGCCACTTCCTATTCTCTTGGGGACACCTGCTCTCCTGCTGTACATACTTGTGCTTTCCCCTGTTGCTCCCTCCTGACAGCTTCATCCCCACAACATCTCTAGGTAGTAGATACCTTTGGCACCCTATGTTGGTGCCATTTTTCCTTCCACCTGACTCATCTCAGTGATCTCCCCAAAACCTCCACAGTCCCAAAACCTAATAGCTACCACTCAATGGCCAAGGGACATGTTGACAGGGAGGTGAGGAACATAGTGCCCAGGTGGGCCAGCTCCCCACATCTCTCCCTGTGCCATCTTCCACACTGCTGTCCTAAAATGTCTTTCTCCACTGTCTAGGAGTCCTGTGGCCATGAGGCCAAGTTCTAAGTATGCAATTATGTATGCTGGGGTCCCTCTGGCCCCTTTGTTGCTACAGAATCTGTCGTGGCAAACAAAAGTGCACTGGATTAGCCACAGTGGATTAAAAGATTTGCTTCTCAGAGCTTACCTAATAGCCTAACAATCACATCGACAGCAGCTTTGAACCCCCAGGATGCGCTTGCCAGACCAGCTGAGAACCAACAGCCTCTGTGGGCAGTAGGACCTGGTCAATGGTCACATGCACAGCCCTGAGCCACCTCACAGCCAGCTCTGCCCACAGCTAGATCTGTGTTCTTGCCCCCATAGGCCCTTCAGTGCAGAAGTTGGGAAAAGGACCAGACACTAGTAGAAAGTGAATGCTCAAGAAGGAATCTAGGCCCAGCCAGAACTGTCTTTTCAGAGGGTGTGGCCATCAGGTACTAGGCCTTTCCTGTGCCTGGCTGGGCCCCCTAGACACATATACAGCAGCAATGACATGAGCAACATGAAAGGTGGCTATAGCAGGCAGGGGACACACAGGCCCACTGCTGTGGTGCTTAGCCCCTCCACTGTCACCCCACAGCACATACTTCTGCCCCACACATGCACACGCACACACATGCACGCGCACGCGCACACACAAGCATGCCTGCCTTTGATCTCCAAAGGGGACCTCATTGACAGGCTCTTAATCACAGCTGCTAGCAGGGCCTGTGCTCTGAAGTCCCGAGTAATGGGATTTGGTGTTTCTGATCCATCTGGGCTGACCGCTCCCCGATTATATGTGGACATTTTTTCTTTCTATTGCTTCTTTTTCTTTTCTTTTTTTCTTTATCCTTGAAAACAACAAAAAAGCTCCTTAAACCATGCCGACTTAACACGGCTTTTTGCGGAGCCCAGGGATATTGGCCGGGACACAGAGGGCCCAGGCCAGTCAGGGGTCTTTGATGCCGCCTCTGTGTGAAATCTGACATGGGAGACCTACTAGGGCAGTTTCTGGGTCTGTATGCGCTGGGGTTCATTCCATCTCATGCTCTTTCCTTTGTCTCTTCCCCTGACCCTTCCTTGGGACACATCGGGAGAGGGTCTGAGGGTGAGGGTGTGGGCGGGTGTGTGTGTACATGCACCTGAGGGTGGGGTGGGCCCTAGGCAGAGCTGCAGCCAGGAGAACAATGGGTTGCAAGGACCACATAGACCACCTGTCCCCCTGTCCATCCTTGTGTCCACCCGCCTGGCTTACCTCACCTGCCTGGCTCCGTGTGCCTGCTCGCGCCCCACCATTCCGCTGTCCGCCATGATGGGCTTGGCAGTCCGTCGGAGCACTTTCAGCCACTCCAGGAAGCCGGTCCCTGCTCTTGGCCACTGTGTGGCTGGGAGGCAGAAGCGTGACTCTAGGCTGCAGCTCGGGTTCCTGCCGCCGATTGGCTGAGGCAGGGACCAGATGACGGGCCTTAGAACCTTATGGTAGCCATGGCAACCAGCCCCTTTAGACACCGCCACCCCCGAGCCACTCCTGACTGCTGAGGGAGCAGGCGGCACCACCAGTGGGTCTATGCCAAGGTCCCCACTGAGGGGTGATTGGGTGTGGCTGTATAGTAGATGTTTCCACACCAGCTATTAAGCATTTTCATGTGTGTTCACTCATATCAGGCATGCAGAGGGTCTCTGTCCCTCTTATAGCTGTCCCGGGAACCTCGGTGCCCTGCTTGACCCCCTGGTAGAGGTACAAGTAATTTGCAGTCCTTCTGGATCCCCTGCAGAGAGAAGGACTTCAGGTCAGGCTTGCCCCAGGGGCTGAGGCCCAGGCCCAGTCTGGTGAGAAAATAATAAGTAGGGAGCAGTGGAAAGAAAAAGCAGTGAGAACTCCCCACCCAAAGTGAACAAAGCCAAGTTCTTTCCCTATCTCAGATAGCAAAATACCTGCAGCTTTATCTCTGCTTACAAACCACTCCACCACTTACTCCAGCCACTGTTGGTTGAACACATGTATCTGCTCCCAAGGATTCCCTCTCAACAGCCTTCTAAGGTCTGGGAAGGCCAGCTCCCTATGGGCCTTGAATGCTCACCTGGCAGAATTCTGGGACCTGGTCTACATTCTGTGACACGTCTGACTTCGCACCTGCTCTCCCCATGGCTGCAGCGCCCTCTTGCGTACAAAGAACCCCTCTCCACCCCCAATTCTCAGTGAGGCAAAGGCAGATATATCCCCCTCTATGAACTGACCAACCTAGGCATTTAAGAGTATCAGCAGCCTTGAAGCCACCACCACCCAATCTCTGTCACACCCAGGAGCAGTCTGGGCTGTCCAGTACCCCCAGGAGCAACACTGCCAGGCCAGGGACCTTCTGAAGACCTTGAGAGAGCCCTGGAAATCCACATCCCTCCTCCAGGGTACCTCCTGGCCCAGACCCTAGATCACAGCTGCTGAGCAGAATATAGCAGGGGCTCAGGGTGGAGGTATGACCCTCAGGTTCCTGGGAAGGGGTGAGAGCTGTGGCTGGCTCCAGGGGGCCAAGAAGCCACTGAGGTCCCCGCCAAAGCCAGAGAGACTGGGGTGAGGAAGGTACAGGAACATGGATCCAGGAGGTTCTCATATCCAGAGAAGTAGCCTTAAAGAGCTGGTTGGTCCCACTGAACTGGGCTTGAGATGAGCCTGGCCATAGGTGGTTTGGAGCTATGACTGTTCTCGGATCCATAGGACTCAGGCTGCTTGAGTAGCCCTCTGGACTTGGCTGTAGATTTCTTCAAACCACCCTGAGCTTCCTTGTCACAGGACAGATCCCTAGCCCTAGCCCTAGCTTTAGCCCTAGCTATACTGGAAGCCACCAGCAGTCTAGTCCAAGGGTGACATGTGGATAGACATTGTCCAGGGTTAGCTGGTGGTGCAGTCAGGGAGAAGACCATTCTGGGACATGGGGTAAGCTTGAGGATGCTAGGTAGCACCATGTTAGAGGAAGCTGGAATGTTATGAGCCCATGGTGGCTCAAGAGGGACTGGAGGGCCGGGCGTGGTGGTTTAGGCCTGTAATCCCAGCACTCGGGAGGCAGAGGAGGGAGGACCATTACGAGTTCGAGACCAGCCTGGGCTACAAAGTGAGCTCAAGGCCAGCCTGAACTGCATAGTAAGACCCTGTCTCAAAAAAAAAAAAAAAAAAAAGGGACTGGAGAAAGCCTAGGGGCTCCTAATAGCTTAATCCCATTTAGAGCCAGTGGAAGGCTAGAGTTGTCAGGTATGATAGCACAGGTGAATGGAGGCTAACAAAGAACAACATGGGTGGGTGAGCCTGGCAGTGACAAGCTGAGCAGGGGCCATGGTACCCAGATAACCCAGCGGGACGTGTCTGCTTTTCCTACCATCCTTCAGCCACTGAACACCTGAGCAGAGCTCAACAGGCAGGTGAGCCCAGCAAGGTGACAATTCTGGCAAAGGATTCTAACTGGGTCCACAGGCTGCCTCACATCCACCCCATCCCACAGTGGACATGGGCCCTTCCTGGCTCTGGTTGTCTCATCTCTGACTGAACAATGTCAACTCTTCTCAAGTCTGTACCACTCACACCCACCTAAGGAACCCATACCCAGTTATAGCAGCATTAACAGTCTACTCTTTTGCCTACTTCTCCTACACAGCCCAGCTAAAGCCTGGTCAACACTGAGGCTAACCCTGGGCTGTTGTCATAGACACACATGGATTCAGTCAGTCCCTGGCAAACAGTCAGGGTAGGGGTTGTCTCTTGACTCTTGAGCTGCTCAGACCCAGCTGGAAAGGGCAAGGTATGGTCTAGTACAAGACAGCTCTGCCTTTTGTAGGCTGACCTTGATCATTGCAGAATGTGTAGATCCCAGCACAAAGTGAATACTGAAGATGGCTCAGATGCCAGATATGGTGGTGCATGCCTATAATTCCCAGCACTTAGGGCCGGGGATTTAGCTCAGCAGCATAAGCACCTGCCTTGCAAGCACATGGTCATAAGTTCAATGCCTGGTACAAAAACAAAACAAAACAAAACAAAACAAAACAAAAATCCCAGCACTTGGAAGACTGAGACAAGTTCAACACCAGATTGGGCTACAAAGTGAGCTCAAGACCAGCCTGAACTACATAGAGAGACCCTGTCTCAAAAGACCGAAGGAAAAAAAAAAAAAGGTAGCTCAGATGACCAGGCCTAGCCAGGGCCTCTAGAGTGTAGGTATGATACACAGAGGGCAGGGAAATAAAAAATAGAAACCACTCACCTTGCATCTAATTCCCAGTGCCAAGTGTAAACACATCTGGCCATGAACCTGTCTGTGTGCATGTGTGTGACTAAACATGTATTCCTGGCATTCCCACATCTTACAGGCAGGATGTTAGGGCAGATCCATAGCCTGTCTTGCAAATTTATTTCTGGTATGGGGGTAGGTCTGTCACTGTGGACCATCATCATTTTCTGATCAAAAGCATTTGTGAGAATTTGGTAAAACTGATGTGGCCTCCCAGAAAAGGGATACTTTTGCCAGGCTGGTGGTGCAGGCCTATGGTCTTAGCACTCGAGAGTCTGAGGTGGGAGGACTATTGTGAATTCAATTTCAGGCAAGCCTGAAATACATAATGAAACCGGTCTCAAAAAAAAAAAAAAAAAAAAGGAAAAGAAAAAGACACAAAGGGCTATTTCTGGATTCAAGGTCAAAAACACATCCAGAGTCCATCTCAAAGTGCCTTGGGCTACAGGAGAGATGATCAGCAGTGACTTGCTGAGGTCACAGGACTCCCACCAGTAGCCACACCAGTGGCTACCAGGTGTGGCTACCAGGTGCCCATCTAGAATCACAACCCAAGAGTCAGCAATGGAAGGATATATGCCCCAGACACATCAACTACATAAAATTCTCTCCAGGGAAAAAAAACATCAAACTGAGTCTCAGTGTCCACAGATCCCTGGGGACAGCAGCTGGAGCCAGAGAGTGCATACCCCCCACAATGGATCTCTGACAGAGACAAGACCAGGACCTCCAGACAAAACTCTCAGTCCTCCAACCAAAGGAACACACACACCACCTGGCTCAGACTTTACTTGTTCTCAGACCCACAGGGACAATAAATGTTATCTGGTGTTTGCCCCAGTCTGAGCAGGGCCTCTCCTTAGTACCAGGCCCCTGCGGGATTCTGGGACAAAAGTACCCCCAGGAGCTGTGTGGTCATTGTACAAGAACCAAGATTCACCCACTTCCCACAGGTAGCCCTCATGGCTCCCCCACATTCTGTGTCCACAGTGATAAAAGATCCAGCAAGAAAGACTGAGGCTGGTGGTCAGGCACTGAAGAGGCTGTTTGGTCACTTCCCGCTGGCTCTCTTCTGCACCACCACAGGCTCTGACAGTGCCTGTTGTTGAAGCCGCTCAATCAGCTCTTCTGTGTAGATCTTGAAGAGGGGCACAGGGTCCTGAAGGGAAAGGGTCCTAGTGAGGTTCACAGTACCCAACAGCAGCCAGGGCTCCAGGGAAAATGGGAAGCAACTGCTGTTGGTCAGACATCTCAAGAAATGGGTGCATAGTAGGACCTGTGCCCCTCAGCTTTGCTCACACTAGTCACCAGGTTTGTCAACCTGGAAGGCAGAGCCTGTCCATAAGATGAGGCCTCCCCTTTTTTGGGGACATAGGATCCATGTGCCTTCCTCTGGCTTCCCTGTGGTCACAGATAAACTAAGCAGACAGAATAAAAGCTGCCAACTGCTATACCATAGGTGGGCTCCCTGTCCTGTCAGCTACTGGCTCCAGACCCTTCTAGAGAGTTAAGACACAAAAGCAAGACCCTGGGGATTCCAGGTAGCCAAGTAAACACAGTCAAAAATCTTGCTCTATTGCCAAGTGTGGTGGTACACACCTAGAATCCCAGCATTCAAGAGAATGGGGCAGGAGGATCATTTTTAGTTCAAGCCCAGGGGACTATACACAGTGAGTTTAAGGCCATGCTGAAATACATAGCAAGACCCTGTCTCGGGGGGGGGGGGGGGAAAGCTGGGAATATAGCTCAGTGGTACAGTGCAAGCACAAAGTCCTGGGTCTGAGTCCCAGTACAAAAAAAAAAAAATCTTAATTCCTTTCACTGAAAGTCTAGGGACAGAAAACAGAAGGAACCTCCTCTAGGTAGATATATGGATATACACAGCAGCAGATACAGGTGCACCAGTGGATGTGGCACTTGCTTATACAGGCTCTCTGCCTACCCCTGCAAAGGCAGCAATAGCTGGCACGCCTACATGCTCACCTTCTCCTCCAGAAGCCTCTGCTTCTCCACAGCCTCCTCTAGTGTCAGGCCAACCCACTCAGCCTCCTCCTCTGGAATGACAAACTCCTGGGTAGGAAAACAGAAGGCACAGTGAGGCTAAGCCTTGCCGGGGACCATAAGCAGCAGGGAAAACAGGGAAAGTCTTCACCTTGTACTTGTCATAGATGGCCATCCTCCGCTCAGGGTCATCTGGGTGCAGCTGGGGGTCCTGCCTGGCAAGCCTCAGCAGCATTCCTCGTTTCAGGTCCATCCCAAACTTGGAGCACAGGTCTTCCTTTGGGGTCTGCAGGAGGTTCATTTGAGGCCAGGTGCTGATGAGGTCCACCCACCCTGCCAACCACCCCTCAGCTACACCAGAGCAGTCCAGGCACAGTGGGCAACAGGACAGAAAGATTAAGCTCAAGGGTGAAAAGCTAGCTGGGGATTTAGCTAAGCAGCATAAGCACCTTCCTGGCAAGCACGAGGTCATGAGTTTGATCCCAGATATGAAAAAAAAAAAAAAAGAGCAAGTGCCCATTCTCACTCATTTTCACTCAGTCACCCACATAAGGCAGAAAGCCCCACTGGGGTTGCCCAAAAAGGAGAATGATTATACATATGCTTTGTCAGTGACTCTCCAGACGTCACAAGCTCCACTATGGCGCTGCTCTGGCCAGTCTGACTGACCACAGGACCCCATTGTGCATTAGCCCCACTTGCCTTAAGGATATAGAAGTCAAATCCATAGGCCTCATCAATGAGATCAAGGGTCCGCATGGTTACAGTCACAGTGAACTTCTTGTCCAGGATCTCACTGTAGAGTTCACGCTCAAACAGCTGTGGCTTCCACACCTTCTTCACCCTATTTGAAAGCTAAGAGCACAACACGAACCTCATAATCTGTGCCCTGTCTCATTACAGACCATGTGGGGCCCAAAGCAACTATCTGGTGGCTACCCCGGGGCCTTCACCCTTTACAGGAAAAGGGTAGCCTGGGAGGCCTCAAAAATGCAAGGCTCGGGCTGGGGATTTAGCTCAGCGGCATAAGCACCTGCCTGGAAAGCGCAAGGTCATGAGTTCGATCCCGGGTACCGCAAAAGATAAAAAAAAAAAAAATGCAAGGCTCCTCCCAGAAGACACTGACTCTCACCATAAGCAAACATGGGGGACAGGTTCTGCTCCTTCCAAACTGCCTTTAAGTCTCTTAGTCTTCTTGATTTTTTTTTCTTTTTCCCAGGGTCTCACTATGTAACTCAGGTTGGCTTTGAACTTTGGTGATGCCCCCACGTCAGCACCTCGATGCAGGGATTATAGGTGTGCACCACCATGCCCAGCAGTCTGCCTGATTCTAATAAGAAGCAAAGTGGGCACCCTGTCACAAGACATTTTGTCCAAGTCAAGCTGGTGAGCACCGACCTCATTTCTCCTCAGCTGTAAAGTCTAGTCCTCGATTTTCTTTTGAGTGCTATGGCCGCCCTTCTCATGCCTTCTTTGCCTGTGCTGTTTCCCGAGGCTGGGCTACACCCCATCTCATAATACCTCTAGTTTTGCCAGTGAAGTTTGGCAGACCGCTTCACTTGTTACCATGTTCTTTGGGTACAGCTAAGTCCAGCAGACTAACGAACCGGCCCACACCCACCTTGTCGTTGTTGGCGTATCTGTAGCCCAAGATCCAGCCCTCGCCGCCCCAGAGCCCCTTTTGGGACTCCGGAGGATAGTAAATAGGGATTGGCACGTCCTCCACGCGCTCCCGTTGCCCGTTCTTGGGGTTGATCTTGAACTTGGCCCCGTGAGGCCGGTAGTGGACAGGGGTAGGCAAACGTGAGTTCTCCAGAGAGCGCAGAAAATGCGCAGGCAGGCGCGAGCAGATGCCTTCCCGCAGCTGCAGCTGCCTCCAGAGGTAAACCGGGAACCTGTGCAGAGGCATTGCTCGGCGTTGCCGTAGCGCTCAACTCGGGCTAGACCTAGCAATCTACGCCAGAGGAACCGGAACTACGCGAGGAGCCCTGACCTTCGCTTGCCGGTGACTGGCTACTCAAGCTGCTCGTCTACGTTGGTCCCGCCCCCACCCCGGCTTCAGGGACCGTGGAAAACACTTCGTGGAAAGGATATCGGTTCAAAGCATCGATGGCCAAGTACGTCCCAGGTCTTTCCAGAGAGGAAAGCGAGGGGTTGGGTATCCTGGGTTCTGCCTCTCCTACTACTCCAGGAAAGAGCAGAAAAATGTAAAAACTCGTCAGGCTTGAAAAATCTGTGTAGAGTATTAAATTCACCTATCACATAAAAATGGCTTGCTGGTAGTGGTGTGCGCATCTGTAATCCCAGTATGCTAGAGGCCGAGGCAGGAGGATCTCTGAGTTTGAAGCTATCTGGGCCACATAGTGCAAGGTCTGCCTGCACTACAAATCGAGACCTTGTCACATACCAAAAACAAAGAACAAAACAACAACAACAAAAAAAAACCCAGGGCGTGGTGGCACATGCTTGTAATCCAGCATTGTCAGTTCTTAGCCAACCTGGGTTACATTGAGTTCAAGGTCAGTCTGAACTACAGAGTGAATTTCTTGTTTTTAGAGAAAAAGAAAAGTCTTAATATCTGTGTTTTGCTTTTTTTAAAACCACCATATAAGGAATGCTTTGGTGTCTAACTACAGGATGACTGGGGCTGTAGGAGATCCAGATGGCGGCCCTGGGCCTCTTCAGAACCAGCTTCCCAGCCCCTGGGGGAGATGGGCAGTAAGCCCAGAGTCACCTGAGCTAACAGGCTGAGCCAGGTCACAGAGGCACTTTTCTGAGTCTTATTTAGTCCAGTGCAGGGAGGGGGACACCACCACTTGGGCTCTTAAGACCTACTCAAAAGCATGCTTGCCAGACAAGGGCCCCAGAAGCGGAGGTGGGGGGCATCACACACTTTAGAACAGCTGGCTAGCCCCTCTCCCCAGGAGGCTCTTTCCAGGATCTGAGAGCAAGAGCAAAGCCCTGTATTCCCTGGTTGCTGGTAACCTTGGTCTCTCCCACTGCAACTGCAGCAGAATGAGGTTCCCATGGAGGCATTCAGGCACACAGGATCAGGGAGGCCAGGATCACTAAATTGCCAGCCTCAGGGACTCAGGTCTCCTTGGCCTTGTGGCTCTCACATCACAACCTCACAGGGGAACAAGACAATAGAGGACTTTTGTCTACTGCCTCCAGCCTCTAATCACCACCAGGCCAGCAAGGGTTAAGGCTCTGCCCACACATGTTATCTGCTATCTCCAGGGACCACTGCAAGAGCCACTGAGACATGTTGAGGATCCTGGTGAGAGGATGTCAACAGCAGACAGCAGATGAGTGGGTCCTCTGTGTGTGTGTACTGGAGAAGGGTATTCCTTTCCTCTGGCAGAGGAAGCAAAGAGTCTCAGGGCAATTTTATTTCAGTTGGAAACCAATCTAGGCAGGGCTGGACAGGGCTTCTCTTCCTTGGTCCTATTCCTGGCTGAAGAGGTTATCAGTAGCAGATGTCCCAGAGCTGGCTGAATCATGTCACAGTGTATATTTCATTACGATCGTTCTTGCAGATTTGATAGTGGCAGGGCAACTTCTGTGAGCAAGACCAGGGCTCAGTCTGCTTATCCCGCGGTGGTAACAAGAAGGCTACACTCCCAGCCAGGAGTACGTGCCAGATACTGTGTGTGTAGTAATAGTTGTCGCTGGTTATCAGGAACACATAGATGGTGATGCCCACAGAAGCCATGGTGATGCCAGGCAGGAGATAGAAAGCCCAGCGCTGCCACGAGGTGGGATAACATTGGTGCCGGTGCCTGCAGCGGTACACCTGAAGCAAATAGTCATTCTAACGTTGGTGCAGGCTGGGTGTGATTGAAGCTCCCAGGGTACTGGGCTAGGGGTTATAAAGAGCTTCCCCAAGTCTGGGTAACAGAATCATGAAAATGGATAACTTGGAGAGAGCACTAGCACAAAACCACTGGTCCTCAGACCCAGATCTCTGTCATATATCCACCCTGGGTCTCTAGGGTAGGTCAGGTAGGAGGGACAACTCTAGCACCCCTCATCAGATGTGAGACATTTGGCCCTAGACCTGCTGACTAAAGCAGGACTAGGAATTGGGCCAGGACACAGGACTTCTCCCAGAGTCTGGGCAGGAATGCCTGTCTGCCCTAGTCCTTACCCACATGTAAGCCATGATCACGAAGGCAAAGAAGCTGGGCCCCATTATGTTCCAGATGCCTATGCGATCCAGTTGCAAGGACATGGCAATGACCAGCGTGCCCAGGAGAAACAAGACCTGGAGAAGACACAGAGGTGACTTTGGGGTCAGAAGAGTTTTGAATTGGGGTCATCTGTGGCAGCACAGGACAAGGATATAGCTCAGTGGCACAGCATCTGCCTGGCAAGTGCGAGGTCATGAGTTTGATTCCTAATACCAAAAAAAAAAAAGACCCATTAGAAACAAGTGGCCAGCAACACTGGTCATCCTGTCATACCCCACTATCTCTCAAAAGTTGTGTACTCCTTTTGGAGCTGCTGGCAGAATTTGCCCTATTCTGTTGGCTGGAAGAAAACTATCCTCCTTTTGTTCTTGCATGGCATCCATAGGTGAGTACAGCCTTGACATCTTTTTTTAATTTTTAATAAAAATATTTAACTATTATCATTAATATTATTATGCAGGGGTTAAGACAGGGTCTTTTTATATAATTCAGGCTGGCCTTGAACTCAGTTTGTAGCTCATGCTGGCTTGGAATTCATGGTAATCCTCTTGCCTCAATCTCCCAAATACTAGGGTTATAGGTGTGTCCCACCACACCCAGCAGCCTTAACATTTCTGAGTTACAGATTTGGCCAGCCAGACACTTCTAGGTACAAGGAGATAGTGCCACTCCCTAAGGTTGGACACAAACTGGATAGCCACAAATGGCACCTTTGTGCCTACACAATCCCCTTCTTCTGCATTCTTGGGTGTATAGACTCTCCCATCAGGACAGCCTCAGTCTCTCACCAGATTCATGCCCCACATTGACCCCAGCTGGACCCCAACACTTTGTAAATTTCCTCTCCCAACCCTGTTCCCTAACCATGGGACTCTCATTGATGCCCCTCAGGGCAGCTTTGGGCCTGTAGTTCTCAGAGCAGAGACACAACACAGTTCATAGGCACCAGAGATACACTTCTATTGGTCAGTTCAGCTACAGCAAAAAATTCCCAGTGTTCTGACACCAAAGAACCCAGAAGGATGACTGGGCTTCTCAGGGAGGCATGGCCTGGTATGGGCTCCTATCTGAACAGGGTCTTGAGCTGGGAGGTCTATTTCATTATTTTTTTGCTAGAGATAGGGTCTGCTACATAGTTCAGGGTGTCCTTGAACTCACTATGTAGCCCAGGCTAGCCTTGAACTTGTGGTGATCCTCCTGCCTCACCCTCCCAAATGCTGGAATTCCAAGGATATGCCACCACATCCAGCCAGAGTTGGCAGGTGTTGCAAACCCTGCCTACTACCTTCTATCCTGGAGTCTTTTGATAACTGGCACTTTTCCCTAACAGGTGCCTGCAGCTTCTTCAGAATGTGGTTGATCACCAGGTGAGACTTTAGCCCCAATACATTCTCTGCCTTCTCCCTCCCACTTCCTTGCATGTGCTGTGTGTGGGAAGGCCTCTACTCACACAGAGCCCAGCCCCCACATCAGAGGTCACTCACATGTTTCAGAACTGTCTTCAGTCGGGCCATGGAGAGGATGGTAACCCAGGTAGACACCCCAGAACCCAGGAAGTCACAGTACTGGAGTGTATCATAGCTGAGGATGCACAGCACAGCTTCTCCTGGCTGGTCACAAGCATGGTAGAACTGCGAGATGGGGTAGTCAGCAGCATCCTGGACCTCCCCACCCTAGGGAACCCAAAGATGTGGGCTGTGCTTACCGTGGAGAAGAACATGGTGTAGAGGTAGACAGAGGCCTCTACCAGGAAGGCACGGTGCACACACACAGCAATGGGAGCCAGGAACATGAGGTTGCTGAGGGTGAGCAGGAGAGTAGCCACCCTCTGCTGGGCCACTGTCTGGGCTGTACTGTTGTCGGTGCAGCTCCACCCACGCCAGCCTGGGAGTACAAAACACACAGGAGCCTGGGGTAGTTAGCTGGGGCCAAGATCTTAATGGGGAGCTTTCCTCTGTCAACCAGGAGTAGATGTAGAGATATGTATGGGACAAGTATAGACAGGTGTTGACAGGTTTGGCATGTGGGGACAGGTATACCCAAAAATAAGACACAGATAGGAGCGGGCAGATATGTATAGGTATAGTTAACTATATGAGCAGATATGTACATGCATAGGCAGATGTGGGCATGTAGATACCTTGGCAAGAGGCAAGGGAGGCCAAGGTCAGGAAGCAGTACCACCCTGGAAATACTGCATGTCCCCATGCTTGGGCACTAGATTATGAGGGGATGGGAGGTATGCCCTCCTCCCTACTTTGTTCTAAAGGTATGCTCTCTACAGTCGTGCTGGGGTTCCACAAGAAAAGGCACAGGATTGGGATGTATGACAGCAGAGACTGCCTCTAGGTGTGCAGAGCCCCAGTTCTCACCTGCTTTGCAGCTGCAACCTGCATACAAGTACCCATATCTGCGGAGGAGGTGGCACTGGCCATAGGGTCCACAGTCATTAAAACAAGGGGCCAGATACATAGTAGTCTGCACGCGAACCATGGCCTGATAACAGTCCCTGTAAGAGTGGGAGGCACAGTACAGCTGACTGCAGCCTCTGCTGGGCAATTACCATCAGAGCTTTCCACAGGCTTATGGCCACATGAACCCTGAATTAAGTCTGCCAGGCTCTGACAACCCCAGAGGAAATAACAGCCCAGAGATGACCTTTCCTCTCTCTAGAGCTGCTGTGGGAGGATGACCAAGTAGAAAAGGAGAACAACTTCTAATAATACATAGATAATAATTGATCCCTAACTGTTAGCAAGAAAGCTCAGGCAGGCCATGGTTCTAACCACAATGATTTAACTGGTTGTTCCTAGCTAGGACCTCATTGGTGGGCCCCAGGTTTACGTACTCAGGATTCTCAGGGCACACAAGCTGCAGGGAGAGGTACCAGTTGTCTGTCTCTGGGTAAGGGATGATGAGGTTGGCTGTGTTAGATGAGGCATTCACAAACATAGGGTAGCCCTGGAAAAAGGCTGCATAGCGCAGGAAGTCCTGTTAGCAAGAGCAGAGGGCTTGGTTAGAGCAACCCTCCAGATGCCACCTGCCTACCATACCTGTAGTACAGTTCAGTGAAGCACTGAAGTTGAGGAAGGGTGAAGCAGCATTCACACAGGCCAATACCAAGGTGTCATTTGTGACCTCAGTCTGGAAGGGGAAGCAATGCAGAATTGGCCTCTTAGCCCCAAAGGGCCAGCACTATAATCTCATCTGCCCTGCCTATAATCTCAATCATGTAGCTTTCCTCCAAGGCTCCTGCGTGCACAGGGCTTACCTCCAGCCTGCACACTGGACCCAACCTGTCTCTACAGCCTATTTCCTCAGACATAGCCCTGGGACCTACTGACAAAGATAGGGCTGCCCCAGAGGAGAAGCTTCCAACCTGACACAGGGCCTTTATTCTGCCCACACTGCTGCCATCACGCTGTTGCCTGAATGGCTTCCCTGTCCTGGTGGCCAGAATGAAGTCAGTGTACAAAGTGCCCTAAGCCAAGCCCATGCCACTTGCTGATAGCCTATCCAGCAGCAATGATAGTACCTTGTTGGACTTTAGGGTGATAGTGAGGGAGCCCCCACTGTCCATGCCTGTGTTGAGGCGGAGCCGCATCACAGAAGGTTTGTCTGAGTGTACTAGCACTAAGACTCCATCCAAGGGCTGGAAGCGTACAGAGAGCACATCCACGTCTTCCCTCATGACTGAGTAGCTCAGCAGGCAGAAGGGGCCACCACCCATCCCACCATTCCTGCTCAGGTCCTGGTGGGTAGGGCTCTGGGACAGCTGGCTTGCAGAGGCATCATAGCTCTGGTTTGTGCTGTTTTGAACAAGGTGCCGGAAGGTCATACTCCATGGCCTGCAGACTGTTAAAGGACAAAAGCTTCAGCTGGAAGAAAGTCTTGGGGTCAAGGGAAAAGACAGAGACACTCCCACCCACCTTCCTCCATGTAGCCCACCTGTGAGGGCAGCCTCAGCACTGAAGGCCACTGACACGTGTGGCCCTTCCAGGCTCTCAGCCATCACTTGTAGCCATTGGCCCCAGGGTGGTGAGGGCAGCAGCAGACGGCAGGACAGGATGGGGCCAGTGCAAGTCAGCACCTTCTGGGAGTTGCTGGGCAGGGTGGCCACACCCACTGTGAGACGTACTGGGCAGCCTAGGCTCACGTTGGATACACAGCCCTGTAGCTCCAGCCGAAGCTCCTGGGTGTACTCGGGGACAAAGATCCTGGGGCAGGTGGTATGGCCTCGCTCAGGCTTTGTACTTCCTCTAATCTACGTGGGCAGGACATCTGTCCCCACTTCCCAGTACAACTCCAAGGTACAGGAGACCAGGCTGGGAATAGTGGTACCACCCATTCCAACCCAGAAGGCTGAAGTCACAAGGCAGACCCAGTTCTCTTTTAGGACCCACTCACTTGAGGTAGCTGGGGTGGGCAACTAGGATCTGCGGAAGGGGCACATCAGGCTCCAAGATGGTGACCTCGACCACCCGTGTAACTAGCATGTCAGGCTGGAAGGAGTAAACACAGGAGGGAAAGCCCTAGGAAGACAACAAAGCCCAAGGATATGAGAGAATGCAGGGTACAGAGGTTGGAAACCCTGGGAATTGGGCTAGGGGAATTGGGGCTCATCCAGGTGGGGTGGCTAAGCCCAGAGCAAAGTCTGCCCCAAAGAGATGGACAACAGGTTGCCCATGCACCAGGGAATCTGGCCCCATCCTGGAGGTCAGCCCCCTCACCTTTACCTCGATCTTCTGAGAAGAGTGAGGCAGATGGGCTACTACAAACCAGTCCCCAGGGGCTGGGTGGGACACATTGACAGTAGTATTGCCCAGCAGCATGGCACTTAACAGTGTCCTGACATGGAAAGAGGGCCGCACCATGGTGTTATCAGGGAAGCTGGTGCCCAGTGGATTGATGACAGGAGGAGCACCGTAGCGGAAATGCCTGGAGGAGAGTAGAGAAGGAGCTAGTTAGTTAGAGGCCTTGGCCAGGCTCTAGTGCTGTGTGCAGGAGTCTCACACTTACACAGTGATTTCTGCATCAGTGCATGTGGAGTCACTGTCCCAGGAAACGTGCAACATCCAGCGCAACAGCACGGTGTCTGGAGGCACCCGGAAGTGGAAGAGTCTGGCGTTGCCATACCAGCTGTAGAAGGACAACTTCTGTGGGGCCTGTGAGAAATGTTCAGACACCAGCCTGGCTTCTGCAGGAAGAGAATGTTATCAGCCAATGCAGGGCACCCTCTTGGGGATGGAGCACAGACAGGGAGAAATGAGGTTCCCAGAGGGAAAGGAATTAGAAAATGAAGTCCTGGGGTCAGCTAGAACATATCAGGCAAACTCTGATGTTGACAAAAGTCCCTGTTATCCTCCAGCCCCTTTGGGTTGTCTGACAGTTGGAAATTTCCCCTCAGGCTTCATTCTTCTGCCTCTCCTTCTCTAGAACTACAGCCCAAATGCCAGGTGCCTGGCCTCACACTGGGTGGATGGCCTCTAACTATCTACAGGACACATGCCCAAGCTTTGTGGTAGAGGACAAAGCAGGGGCCCACAGCCCCTAACAAGGGCTCCCCATAGCACTAGGCCTTGTAGCAGCTCTCAGGCCCTCACCCCAGCCCTAGTGCCAATCAGGCCTTGTGTTCATGTGACCCTTCCCCCTCTGGGCCCCAGCATCCTCATGGGTAGGCTGAGGTGTACAGCATGTTCCTGAGGTTAATGAGTGTGGCAAAGTGCTTCCAGTGTTAGGCCTCATTCTGAGTGTTCCTTACCTAGGAAGCCTCCCTCTAGAAGAATGACTGGCCTACACCTTCCCAGGGCAGAGGAGAGTCAGGTAAGCAGCTGCCTCTCCTGCTAGCCTCATGACTCTTCCACAGAGGAACCTGGTGAAAAGATAGCCTGCTGGCAATGCTAGCAGCTTCAGAGAAGCCTGGATAAGTGCTGGGCACAGCAAGCTCCACCCACAACAGGTTCCAAATGCCTGCCAGCCACCAGACTCACCTACCAGGTTGTGGCCCCAGTCAGGAGTTTCTACAAGCCCTTGAGTGATACAGGGCCTACATGACAACATAGACAGAAAAATGAAAGTTCTGAAAACCAAGTCAGGATAGTCTCCCACCCCTAGGTCAATGGAGTCTTAATAGAGGCAGCCTACCAGATACATATCCAGGGGCAGGGAAGGGAGATTACCCATTAGGTGCAGCTCTTTTAAATTTCCAGAGAAAAGCACCCCACCCCCCAAGTCAGCCTGAGGCCACTTGGAGCCCAGAGGGTGGTTGTGATGGTGTTTCAACAGATAAAAGGAGATTAAAAAAAAAAAAAAAAAAAAAAAACAGCCTAAGGTGCTGACCCTACACAGCCTCTCCAAACTTTTGTTATCTTGGTGAACAAATTAGGAAGTTAGCAAGATGGGTTAAGCCCCATTATCACATCAGGAAGGATGGGAAAGACCAGTCACTCATCTCTGTCCACTCCACATCCCAGGGACACAAGTTAGATATGGAGGGGAAAAAGAAAGTCCTAGGAGCTTGAGTTTTGGCTCATACCCTGCAAACCAGGGCAGATGTCTGTTGGACACCCTGCCTACCCACAGATCCCAGCTAGTGCCACAGAGCTGCCTGCCTGCCCTTCAGCAGCCTGGGGAGGACTGAGAGGCTAACCTAGCCCATGAAGCCCCCCACCCAGCCTGACAAGGCTATTCCACACACATCTCACTCACCAGTGACCTCCCACCCAGTCCTGGCCCCAGAAAGAAATAGGAAAAATAGGGTGTCTGTGTCCAATGGAGCAATTTAATCAGAAGCATGTTCCTCAGGGAAAACTGCCTTTCATTTCAAAGTGGTGCCAAGTTCAAAAACCAGGAGGCAGAACCTTCAAAAGAAATAGGAGCTTGGAGGAGCATTATTTCAGAGAAAACCTGGAGCAGGGAAAGGAAAGGGATCCAGCCTCAGAAGCACTGCATGAGCTGCCTGGTGCCCAGGGGGCAGGCATTGGTGGCCAGGAGCATGGGGAATCTTAAAGCTAGCTTGCCAGAGATGCACACCCTGGGCGTTCCAACCCACAGGGTAGGGGAAGGAGGTTCTGTTGCCAGGTGTCTAGAGCCTGGCTAGGGTTTGCATCTCAGTCCCTGGGCCAACCAGAACCCACAGGGGTAGCACAGCCTGTTCTAGCCATCTCACTGGTCTTCAGGTAGTAAGGGGACACTTGGGAAGCAAAAATGCAAAGGAAAGCAGGCAAGTTCCCCTCCTGGCCCTCCTTGGCTGGACAGCCTCCTCTGCCTCCAGCAAGGCCAATGACATTGGACTGGGGAACAGTGTGCGAGGTGTGCAAACATGCCCACGGGATCCCTGCTTTAGAGTCTAAGCAACTTTTTACCATGTCTACGACTCCACAAGAGCAAACGGAGGCCCTAAACTCCCACTGCCCCACCGCTCTTCCCAGAGAACTTATGACAGTCATCTCCCGACCCCAACACGCCGGGAAAATGAGAGGTGCGCACGCTCTCAAGGGGCCGGAGCTGGCCGGATTCAGCCCGGTGAGGGAAAAGGGGGTGCAGATGTCCTTTCTGCCCAGGCGCTGCGCGGGGACCATACGGGGTGGGGGGACCTCGGTCCCCGCCGGTGCCAGGTGAGCGCACAGGTGTCCCCAAGGTGAGTCACAATGGGCCCCGCCCTGGCTCTCCCCTGTCACCCGCGTCCCCCAATGGCGGGCGCCGCGGGCCCGACCTCGCTCACCGCTCCTGCCGTAGCCGCTGGCGGAGGGCAGGTGTTGCGCTAGCAGGAGCAGGAGCAGCGGCCCCGCCACCGCTGCCGCCTCCAGCGCCGCTATCCGGGTGCCCGCGCCGGCCCAGCCCATAGCTCCGCGCGCCCCGCGCCGCCCCCGCCGCAGTCCGGGTGCAACGCTCCCATGGCCGGCCAGCCGGCCACTGCGCCCCTGGCACTTCCGCCTGCCAAGCCCCGCCCCGCCCCGCCCCTCCCGGAGCTGGTGTGCCCCCCCCCCGCATTCGGTCAGAGGGACAGAAGGAGGGGCGGAGCGTGGGGGAAGCGCGGAGCTCCGCAACACCCACGGCAAGGGATGGAGGGGTCACGTAGGCTACTGGGAATAGGGACTGCAAGGGTCACACAGGATGCATGAAGAGGACAGTGGGGGAGGGGTTACCGCGGGACGTATATGGGGAAACTGGCGCTAAGGGGTTCAAGGGGGATGTATGGGATCAGGGGCGGAGAGATCATGTGGAACGATAACGGGACCCGAAGCCAGGAGTCATGCAGGACTATGGGTCGTGAGGGGCTTGAATTGTAGTTGCGAAGGAAACTTAAGGAGCACCCGAAATTCTTCCTAGAGGCGCCGCGGCCTCCCCAGCTATCAGCTCTGAGCAGAGGAGCTGATAGATTCCACGAGATTCCACGCAGAGAGGCCTGACTTTGGGGAGAAGAGACCTACTGCTGGCAGCCTTGCCGTGGGTCAGAGTACTGCTGGACCTCCGAAACTCTCAAGGCACAAAGCACCTAGGAAACTAAAACACAGTGTCTGCCCCGGACGCTGGACCATTACCCGCTTCAGAGGCTGAACCAGAAGGATCAAGTTTGAGGTCAACGTGGACAATTTAGCAGAACTGCCTCAAGAATAAAATTTAATACCGGGCATAGGAACTGAAGCAGGATGATCACCGCAAGTTCGACACCAACCAGAGCTACATAGTTCACGGCTAGCCTGAAATGCATAGAGAGTCCTGTCTCAAAAGATGAACAGGTTAGGGCTGGGAATTTAGCTCAACCATTCAAGCCCTTGCCTGGCAAGCTAAAGGTTGTGAGTTCGATCTCTGGCACCAAAAAAAGAAAATAAAGATTAAGTGCAGCAAAGAAACCATAAAAATCTTGGCACAGGATTTGAAGAAAATTTTGCTAAATACCAGAAACCTTGGAGTTGAGCTGGAGAAATCCAATTTCATGAAAAGCCTTCGGACCAAGTGTGGCACAGGTCTGAAATCCCAACATTCAGGAGGCCTCCGAGTTCAAGGCCAGCCTGGGCTACAAAGTGAGTTCAAGGCCAACCTCAACTGCACAGAGAAACTATTTCAAAAAGACAAAAAACAAAACAGCTTTCTGCAGAGCAAAACGTATATGGTGGCACATGCTTATAATCCCAGCCAGCACTCACAGGCTGAGGCAGGATGACCCACAAATTCCAGGTCAGCGTGGGCCATATAGTTCAAAACCAGCCTGAACTGCATAGCAAGACCCTCTCTCAAAAATAAATAAATAAATAAATAAATAAATAAATAAACTGGGCATGTTGGTGCACATCTATAATCCTAACTATGAGTATGAGAGAGGATTGAAATGTTGAGGTTAGTTTTTGCTACACAGCAAGACACTGCCTCTGAAATAAAGATTAATCATAAGGAGTTTTGATTGATCAGTAGCACTACCAATTCTCCTACAGAAAAAAATTTTTTTCTTTGGTACAGGGAAACGAACTCAGGACCTCTGAGCTATATCCCTCACCCTCTCATAGGAATTGAGCCAGGGGTTTAGTTCAGCAACATAAGCACCTGCCTGGCAAGTGTGAGGTGATGAGTTCAATCCCCAGTACCAAAAAAAAAAAAAAAAAAGAAAAAAGAAAGAAAGAAAAGAAAAAGAAAAGGAAATTACCAAAATATAGGACCTGTTGATAAACCTGTGGCCTCTCTGTTGTCAAGCAAGTCACCTAGGAGGCAAGCATTGAATAAGTTTTCTTTTTTCTAAAACCTCAATATTCAGGTTTTTGTTGTGATATTAGGTATTGAACTCAGGACCTCACACTTGACAGGCAGGCACTTGTGACACTAAGCTAAATTCTAGGCTCTCAACATTCTGATTTAATTACAATGTCAGCACTTTGGGATAAATAAGTGGATTTGGGGTTGCAGTTTTGGCACTTAGTCTCTATCTAAAAGATTCACCATCACTGGCCTAAGGGCTGCAGGATTCCTAGCAGGATATGCAAATGAAACAGGAAGGGAAAAGCCTTCCTCTATAGAGGAACACAAAAAGTACTCAAGTAAACTGGGTGTGGTGGTCCACACTTGAAATCCCTGGATTATGGAGGCTGAGGCAGAAAGATTGCTACAAATTTGAGGCTAACCTGGGCTGCATTACTGGGTTTAAAGCCAGGCTGGGCTACATAACAAAACCCTGTCTTCAAAAACAAAACATTAAGATAACTTCTTTAAAAAAAAAAAAATAACTTTTTTATTCACCTAAAAAATCAAACATCAAAACATTTGACTACATTGGAAATGTGAGATGGTAGGCCTATAGATACTCACTCTAGTATGCACAGATTAGGATGAGCCTTGAGAGCCTCCAACCATCCAGGAATAGCAAGAGCAAACAGTCTCCTCCACTCAGTGATTCCACCTCCTGACTTTTCCCTGCACTGTGATCACAAAAGCGTGTCCAGTGTTATTTACTGATGGACATTCCTATCATGGAACCTTGAGCTATCATGACACCAAGTTTTACTGTGACTATAGGTGTACCAGATACAGCAGTATGAGCTAAAAGAAACTGTGCGCAGAAGGCTATCAGTTGTGTACAAAAGGAAAAACATCGCGCGCGCGTGTGTGTGTCTGTCTGTCTGTGTGAAAGGCACAGAATGACTCTGGAAAGGTTCAGCAACAGACTCTATTGGTTGACTCCAAGGGAGGGAAATTGGATGGCTGGGAATGGCAGGGAGAGGGAGGAACTATATCTGTTTATACTTCTTTTTTCTGCTTCTTTCAGTGCTGGCAATGAAACCAGGGGCTGGCACGTGCTGGGCAAATGTTCTGCCATTAAGTTACCCTCAGCCCCCCCATTTGTATTTGGCAGCAAAAGCTAACCTGGCAAACCTCAGGCTGTCTCTGGAGGAAGGAAGACCTCAGAGTCAAGCCTAAGGGGATCCTTTGTTCCCCTGGAATCTGGAATGGGCCCTCCTCCCCGCTGCTTCCTGGTGTTCCCAAATAGATACTGACTTAAAGGGACAGAGGTCTGATTGTGGATTTTGCTCAACTGTAGTCTTAGTGCACTGCCCTGCACCCACTGAGGCAACCCAGAGTCACATGGGGACGGTAGCTATGGTCAGCACTACGGACTGAGGACTGTTCCATTTGCTGTCCTACAGCAGGTTTAGAACCCCGCTCACACATTTCCCTCAGTGTGTCACTGTGGTTTCCTATGCTTCAGGTTCCTCTAGAAGTAGGAAGGGAGACAGCAGAACCTTGCTCCAGTGTTTACCTGAGAGCTGGCCAGCTTGTGGGTAGACATGGAGTTCTGGGCTGAATGGAGATGAGGAACCTCTGCTAAGGAGTTGAATCAAGTTTGAGCAATGGAACTCTACCACATGAAACACTTATCAATTGTGTAGTGGTTTGTGAATCTCTAATTAAAAACAAGAGGGCTGGGGATTTAGCTCAGTGGCATAAACACCTGCCTAGCAAGTGCAAGGTCATGAGTTGATCCCCATACCAAAAAAAAAAAAAAAAAAAGGAACCTGGTCAAAAAGTCTCATTTAGCCCTCCCAGAGAACAGGTACTTAAACCTTTGGGTACAAAAATGTGAACCTCTCAATCCTTTGAAAATTAGTGTAGCATCATTAAAATGTAGTAGAAAATTCAAGATCCTAAGAGCAGATACACAAAGGTTTTTTGTTTTGTTTTGTTTTTTGTGGTGGTGGTGGTGATGGTGGGGATCGAACTCACTAGATTGTACTTGCCAGGCAGGTGCTTATGCCACTGAGCAAAATCTCTGACCCTACAAATATTTGTTTCAGAACTATTTGCTGTTGCAAAAACCTGGAAACAGGGCTGGAGTAGGGGTTTAGTGTCTCTAAAACAAAACAAAACAAATAAACAAAAAACAACCCAGGAAGCAGCCAAATATAGTGGTGCTCCCCTGTAATTCCAGCACATGGGGAGGCTAATGCAGGAGGATTGCTGCAAGTTTGAGGCCAGCCTAGGTTACAAAGTGAGTTCAAGGCCAACCTGAACTGATAGTGAAACCCTGTCTCAAAAAGACAAGGGACAGGGCAGGGATTTAGCTCAGCAGCTCAAGTACTTGCCTGGTAAGTGCCAGGTTGTGAGTTTGATCCCTTGTACAAAAAAGAAAAAAAGACAAGATGAGGGCCAGGGATTTAACTCAGCGGCGTAAGCGCCTGCCTGGCAATCGTGAGGTCCTGAGTTCAATCCTCAGTACCAAAAAAAGAGACCAAAACAAACAAACAAACAAAACAATACTCCTGCCTCAGCCTCCCGAGTACTGAGATTACAGGTGTGCTATCCTGTATTCTTGAGGAAGGGAAAAGTCTCCCCCATCCCCATGGATTGGTCCTTCTTTTGTGCATTGGTCATTGAAGGGGAGTAGGGCTAGCATTACAGCCTTGCTAACCCTAAATCTCATCTGGCACTGCTTCCCTTGTATTTAAAAGCAGGTCTCAAGCTGGGCGTGGAAGGGAGGAAGGTGTAGCTATTTTTGAGGTGGGCTTTTTTTTTTTTTGTAGGGCTCTTTTTGAGGCTTTTTTGAGGTTTGAGGTCACTGAAACTTTCTGCTTATGTTGGTGTTGGTTTTTTTCTCAAGGTAAAGTTGACTTGATCTTGTTGCCCTGAGATGTTCTATTCTGTTTTTGTTGTTTGCCTTTTTGTATTTTTATTTTTTATTTATTTATTTTATCAGTACCGTGGATCAAACTCACAACTGCATACTTGCAAAGCAGGTGCTTATGCCACTGAGCTAAATCCCCAGCATGTGTCTTTTTTTTTTTAGACAGGGTCTCATTATGCAGTTCAGGATGGACTTGAGCTCACTTTGGAGCTCAGGCTGGTCTCAAACTCCCAATGATCCTCTTGCCTCAGCCTACCAAGTGCTAGAATTATAGGAGTGCACCACCATGCCCAGCTAAGGGATGTTCTATTCTGAGAAAAGAGAATTTAAAGAGCATAAACCTTCAGGAAGAAGGCTTAAAATGGCAGTGGCCTTTGATCTGGCTAAGACAGCAGCAATCTGGTCCTACCAAGGGCATAGGTCGTGACTTCAAGCAAGGCTATTGACCAGCCGTACTAGTGGACGGGACCAGAGCAAGTGTCGTTCTCTCCAAGGATGACAGAGGCAGGAGGGTTTCTAGGCAGGAGGCCTGGAGCATCACAATTTGGTGTGAGGGCTCTCCTTGGTACCCTTGATTAGTTTACCTGAGCTGGTAGATGCATATGAGGCTTTTCAAGGCCCTTATAATAAGAGGAGCTACCCACATTTCCTGGACCCTCCCTGCAGTGATCTTAGCAGGGGGAGAAAGGGCTCACATTTGAAGCTGGAATTCAAAGAGGGCAAGAAAAAGAATGAGGCAAGAAGATTAAAAAAAAGAAAAAATGCACGGAAAAATGACACATTACAGTCAAGGAAACAACAGTGCTTACAAATTCCCTTCACATAAGAAACAGTGGGTCCAAGATTACAGGTGTGTACCTCCATGCCCAATTTGAGACCATGTCTCTTTCTCTCCCTTTTTTTTTTTTTGTTTTTTTTGAGACAGGGCTTCGCTATGCAGCTCAGGCTAGCCTTGAACTACTTAGAACTGACTTGAGCAGATTTAACTGCAGTTCAAACTGGCCTTAAATTTGTGGCAATCCTTCTGCCTCAGACTCCTAAGTGCTGGGATGACAGACATGTACCACCATGCCCAGCTGAGACTGTATCTCTTGATAAATAAATAGAAAAGGCAGAGATCGTTATGTTAGATTGCATTTTTTTTTTTTTTTGTCTTTTTGAGACAGGGTCTCTATGCAGTTCAGGCTGGCCTTGAGCTCACTTTGTAGCCCAGGCTGGTCTGGAACTCACAATAATCCTCCTGCCTCAGTCTTCCAGAGTGCTGGGATTATAGGTGTGTGCCACCACATTTGGCTGTTTTTTTTTTTTTAAATGCAATCTAAGCAGGGCGTGGTGGCTCACGACTGTAAAAAAGCAACTCCCAACTATTTACACAGGATTTATTGTAACTATAAATACATGGATCGACTGAAAATAAATGGATACATCAAGTACTAATATCCAATATAGACAGAACTGGGGTGCCTATATTCCTATTCTATAATGTAGACCCCAAGACAAAAGGTATTGCCAAAAATAAACAGTTGGGCACTGTTAAATAGCAGAGGTCTGTAATTTCAGGTACTTGGAAAGCTGAGGCAGAAAGACCACATGTTCAAGACCAGTATGGGCAACTTAATGAGACCTTGTCTCAAAATTAAAACATTTGGGGGCTGAGGATTTAGCTCAGTGGCAAAGCGCCTGCCTTGCAAGCGTGTGGTCATGAGCTCAATCCCTGGCACCAATAAAAAAAAAAAATTTAAGGAACAGATGGCTGGAGATGTAGCTTAGTTTTAATCCTCAGTACCATGCACACAAAATAAACTTATGGAATGCAGCAAAGGCAGTGCTTACTGGGAAATGTATAGCTGTGATGGCCAAAACTAAGAAGAAAGATTTAAAAATAAAAAACAACTCAGATCATAACCTTGCTTTCCACTTTAAGACTCTGGAAAAAGACCACTTCTATTCATTATTGCCACTAGAGATTCCAGTCAGAACAATTGAACAAGAAAATGAAATAAAAAGCACACAGACTGGGAAGGAAAAGGAAAACTATTCTCACATAACATGGATCATGTATGTAGAAAATCCCAAGGAAGTGACTAAAAACTATTATAACTAATAAGTAGGTTCAGCAAGGTTGTAAGATACAAATCATATAAAAATCAAATGGAAAAAAAGTCAAATATATTGGCCAGGCATGGTGGTGCCCAGCACTTGGGTGGCTGAGGCAGGAAGATCACTGGAAATTGAAGGCCAGCCTGGGGTACATACTGAGTCCAAAACCAGCATGAACTACATAGTGAGACCCTGTCTCAGGGAAAAAAAAAAAAAAAAAGCAGCGAATGTAGTTTTTACACTTGCAACCATCAATTTTAAAACAATTCCAGCAGCTCGTGGTGGTGCATGCCTGTGATTCTAGCACCAGAGACAGAAGGATTGCTGCAAGTTCGAGGCTGGCCTGGGTAACGTACTGAGTTTAAGATCAGCCCGAACTGTATATAAAGACTCTGTAGTTAAAAGAATACTTTTTCAAAAACTACTTAAGTAAGATCTAGACGTAGATCACTTGACTTTTCAGGGATGTGCTGATCTCCATGCATGGTATCTCATTGGAACTGTGGTTTCTGTTTGTAATAAAGTTACAGCTCCTGCAGCTATGCCTGTGGCATGTCCCTTGCATTCACGCTGGAATGAATTAGTGGAACACACTCTATAGAGGCCAATTGAGAACAAGTAATGGATCTTTCCCCTTCTAGATCTAGGACTCTGAGACTGAGCCGCTTTGTTCTAAGGTTTCCTCTAGCGCCCTCCTCTGATGGAGGATGTGATTTCCAGCAGCTCTGAAGCTAACCGAGGGCGGGGCCTCACGCCGCAAAATGGGGTGAGTTAGTACTTGTGTAGATCCTTCCTCCAGGAAAAATACGTAAGATACTTAAGGATTGCGTTGGTGTAAAGAACAATATAATCTAAGATGGGTTCGTTACTATTATAGTGTAATTCTGGGTTTCTTCTGGTTTTAACATAAACATACGAGTATCTCGTGCGCCTAGGGACTCCCAGAGGGGCGGGATCAGGGGCAGACCCTCAATGCACCGCCCTCGTCTCGCCTCTCGCCTCTCTCCTCTCTCAGTCCTCTGTTCTCCGTCCTCAACCCTCTATACTCCGCCCCCCACACTGCCAGGCTAGAGCCATGGGCCGCCTTTTCGGGCGCCCCGCGCTGCGGGCTCTGCTCTGCGGGCCGCCTTGCCCGGGCCCGCGCCTGCTCGTGCGGCCCAGCTCGGGTGAGTGGAACGCCGCCAGGGCTGGCTAGCAGCTGCGGCCTTTATTCGTGCACGTGCGGCTGCGGGAAGGGAAAGTGCAGGCTTAACTTCCCGGATCTGGGGCAACCAAGGGCCCGCAGCAGAAAAAAGCAAAGTGGGCAGGCGCAGTGGGCTTATTGAGAGTCCCAGTGGACCTGTGGCTCTTGGAGCCGGTTGTACCAGTAGAGGAAACTTCCCCATGGAGCTGCTGTTCTTCCGGGCATTTATTCAGGGCCAAGCTGCACATGAGGCCTAAGAACGCCCAGCCCACTCCTGCCTGAGGCCCCGAGCTGACTGCCTAGCCACATAATGCTGCCCAAGAGCCAAGTAACATGTAAACTGCCTCTCTAGTGAGCAGACAGGCGGGCATTAGAGTCCCAGTCTAGACTGGGGTCCTTTGTGAACTGGATTTTGGGAAGAAATAAGCTAAGCTTGGCTTCTTTGTGGCTTTCAGTCAGCCTGCACCCTGTATTTGCCCTGGGACAAAATGTTTATCCCTCAAGGAGCGCCCAGGGCTGCAGATAGGTCAAGACACCTCCTGCTAGGATTGGGATTGGAGTTCCCACCTGACCTCTGCTCAGCTGCCATGGGATTTTGCATCTTTTGCTCCCTGTGTCCCTTCCCTGCTCACTTGAAGGGAACATACTTCCTCCCTTCCAAGTTTGTACCATTTGTTCACCTCATTCCCAGAGGATGGCTCTGGGGTCCTCCTATGGCAGACCCAGGTCTCAGACGTTGACCATTATACAGTGGAGGACAGGAGTCAGAAATACATCAGAGTCAAGTGTTCTTCTAGGGAGCATTTCCTAGCTCTCTGGCCTTTAAGTTTCCTCAGATGTTCTCTCAAGTGAAGCCAGCTCAGTCTTGGGTAGCTTTGGCCACTGCTTGAAAGAAGCTCATGGGGATATATTGCTCTGGATGTTCCTGGGTGGCAGGGCCAGAGCATGCCATTGGGTTTGTTCCTTCTAGAGTGGCCCTGCACAAAGGCAAAAGCCTGGTGATGTCTGGCCTCTGGCAGGGGAAGCCAGTCAGGGAGGGAAATTCACACAGTAAGGTAGTAGAAGCTCCAGCCCCTTCTCTTTCTCTCTCTCTCTCTCTCTTTGGTCTGAGACACGGTTCCACTGTGCAATTCAGGCTGGCCTTGTAACCCACACTGGCTTCAAACTCGCAGTGATCCTCCTGCCTCAGCCTCCTGAGTGCTGGGATTACAGGCATGTGCCACCACACCCGGTTTCCCTTTCTCTTTTAAAGGAGGCCCCACGTGGACCCAGGAGAGGACTCTGGTGGCAGTGAAGCCAGATGGGGTCCAGCGGCGGCTTGTTGGGACTGTGATCCAGCGCTTTGAGAGGCGAGGCTTCAAACTGGTTGGGATGAAGATGCTGCAGGTATCAGACCCGGGCCTGTGGTGCACTAAAGTGATGAGTTCATTTTCAGCCCTTCATGTCTCCGCTTGGCATTGGCAGTTGCAGGGGTGGAGAGGTATCTGTGCTGTGGTGGGGGTACCAGTCCATGTGAGTGTTATCTGCAGGGTACCCTGAGGTCGGGACCAGTGGGGAAATTCATCTCCAAGGACTTCTCTTCTCCTCCCCCAATGCTACTCAGGCACCTGAGAACATCCTTGCCGAGCACTACCAGAACCTACAGAGGAAGCCCTTCTACCCAGCCCTCATCAGCTATATGAGCTCTGGGCCTGTGGTGGCCATGGTACAGTTTGTAGAGGCAATGGGGGGAGTGTGGGTGTGTTCTTCAAGAAAAGGGGAATGGCCTGGATTGAGCCAAAGGACTCCTGGTGTTCCTCCACCTCTCCCCAACATTTACTCTATGCTGCAGGTCTGGGAGGGATACAATGTGGTCCGTGCCTCAAGAGTGATGATAGGACACACTGACTCCACTGAGGCTGCCCCTGGAACCATCCGGGGAGACTTCAGCATTCATATAAGCAGGTATAGTGGGCCCTGACACAATCACCCAGGGCCAGTGTTTTGGCTGGCAGCCTACTTCTACTGCACAACTACATGATTTAGGTATCTTGCTTGGCTAAAGGTAAAGCCAGAAGGGACTTGATACTGGGATGTCACTACTAACAACATTGTATAAAGTAGCTTTCTCACAACCTTTTCACAGAGATGACACATTCCTCTTGTTTGTTGTGTGTATATTGTGTCATTGTCTTTTATGTGCCTGTGTTGCCAGGTACCTTAGGGGTTGGCATGGGGCAGCTCCTATGGAAAGGAGCTAAAAATTGGGTAAGAACCCCTGAGATTGTGGGTAAGAGGCTGAAGCTTGGCAAGAACATAGTTTCCTATTAGTCTTTCCCCTTTGTACAGTCATCTGCTTCTCCCCAACACAGAGGGAGCCCCAGGGAACACACTCAAGTTTGAGCCTCACCTTTGCCACCCATTACCTGGTATAGGAACATCATCCATGCCAGTGACTCTGTGGAAGGAGCCCGGAGGGAGATCCAGCTGTGGTTCCAGAATAGTGAGTTGGTGAACTGGGCAGACGGTGGCCACCATAACAGCAGCTACCCAGGCTGAGGGCTTATGCTACCCTTAGCACTCCATTGTCCACCAAGGCCTAACTACCTCGGTCAACAAGAACTCAAGCCTACACCCATCCCGTCTCTCCTAACCCACTTCCTTGTTCACCTTCTATCTTACTCCAGCCCACAGAAATTTGATTCCCAACTTTATGTGCCTTTCTGCGTCCTAAGCCAACACAAGATTAAGCTAAATCTTGTAGCAAAGTGCCAGAAAACTTTTGGGGTATCTTCAAAGGTGACCTCCCCTAACCCAAAGGAGAAACATTAAAATTTATTCCTTGGAATTGAAATGTGCTCATTATGATTTCTGCTACTCTGAGACAGCAGTGATGGGTTTTATGGATATTGAAAACAATAAAATGGAAGCATACAGAATTAAACATGCAGGAGGGAATGGATCCCTGACTTTGATGAGTGTGTGAAGAGTCTAGGGTCCTGCAGCCTGAAATCTGGGGGAATCAGAACTTAGATTCTGATTGATGCTATCCCAGCCCCCATATACGTGGTTTTGCTGGAGGAGGATGGTAAGAAGAGACAGGTAAAAAGAAAAAACAAAAAAACAAGACAGGTAGAGGCTAAGCCTACCCTAAAGCACAGTGAGCTTATGGTCCTTTCTTTGTGGCCTGATGTGTACTGATAAAGGGGGCTCCCTGGCATCCATCTTCTTCCTCCTCTTTTTTTTTTTTTTTTTGTTGTTGTATTTTTGAGACAGGGTCTCATTATGCAGCTCAGGCTGGCCTTGAGCTCACTTTGTAGCCCAGGCTGGTCTTGAACTCTCAAGGATCCTCCTGCCTCAGCCTCCCCAGTGCTGGGATTATACCACGCCTGGCTTCATTTATCTTCTTTTTTTTTTTTGGTACCTGGGATGGAACTCACAACCACATGCTTGCAAGGCAGGTGCTTATGCCGCTGAGCTAAATCCCCAGCCCTCATTTATCTTCATTTTGACACAAGGGTCACACTTTGTCCTTGGGTCTTCAAGTCACATCTTGATGGTACAGGTAGCAGACAGATTATAAGTCCAATTTGACATCATGGTGATGTCTTGGATTCTGGAGTGACCACAATGGATGGGACAGGGTTAATGTGGTGGTAACTTTAGGACCTAGGCCCTGGGCTGGCCCCATGAGGGAGCCTCTCTTTAGCTTCTTTGGCTCAAATCTCTGTGTATTCATTTTTGTCCACCTAGAAGCATGTCCAGGAGACAGAGCTTCCTGCACCTCGAGCCCAGCCCTAGTCTGGGTGCCAAGAGTGTCCCTGGGAGAGCAGCCAGCTTCCATCATTGCATATGGTGCCCAGTGCGCGAAAAGGACTACGGCCGGGAACATGTCCGAGCCCTTGATGTCTCCCTGCCACAAAGTGCCTGAACTGCTACGCTCAGTCTGGCCCATTTCCAGTCCCAGGAGGCCATGCGCCCTGTGCGCGGGGAGTCCTGGTTGGAGGCGTGGTCCTCAGGAAGGATTCCCAGAAGGGCACGGTGGGGATTGAGTCTCTATGAGAGGGGCGGGGCCTCCGGAGGAGTGTTGAGGGGCGGGGCTCCTGCTGGGGGCTAGGACTGCGCGCCATGCTGATTTCTCTCACTTCTTAAGCAGCTGCAAACCCGGGAATATTTCGCTGTCCTTTTCCTGATAGAGCGCTATGGACCAGCTACCACCCGACGTTGAAGAGGATGACTGTCTCCCTGATTACCGCCACCTCTTCTGTCCGGACCTCCTCCAGTGAGCTCCTAGCGGGGCTACCCGGAGCAGTGGGGGACCAGAGTGGGACTCGGGGTGCAGGGCGGCAACCGTGGGCTGCCCGCTGCGGGCTTGGGGATCCTGCTAGGGCGTGTAAAGGGAGCGTTGAAGGAAATCGTATGTTGTGAAAACTAATCGCAACTGTTTTTTTTGTTTTGTTTTGTTTTGTTTTTGTTGTTGTTATCGGGGATCAAACTCAACGATCTTAAGCTTTCCAGGCAGGCGCTTTTGCCGCTGAGCTAAATCCCTGGCCCTCCTGGTCTCAACTTTGTGAGTAGAAAATTTTAGGTTAAAATCATTTTACCTGAAGATCTAGGAGATAACCAAGGAAGGCCTAGTAACGACAGACTTTTTAAAAGGCGTTTTCGGGGTTGGGGATTTAGCTCAGCGGCATAAGCGCCTGCCTTGCAAGCACATGGTTGTGAGTTCGATTCCCTGGTACCGATTAAAAAAAAAAAAAAGGCGTTTTCTTTTCATACAACATTTCAGGAAGTGAAAGTCCTCTGCCTGACCCTTGCTCCCCTCCCCTGCTGTGGTAGATAGAATAGATGTGCTCCTGCGAGATTCCTCAATTTGCCACCTTCAACATATTGGAATATGTTAACCAACTTAAATAGAAAATTAAGGATGGCGGTGGACATCTGCAATCCTAGCATTCGTAAGGTTGAAGCAGAATGGCCACGAGTTGGAAGCCAGCCTGAACTACATAGTAAGACCCTAAGAAAAAAATTAAAGTGAGAAATGATGTACAGAGAAAGACACTCGTATTTCGATGTACTCAAATCTTTGCTGTGTTTAAATGGGGTAAATTGTTACAATTTTCCTTTTGGCATAATGCCTCGCAAAAAATGTGCTTGCCCTGGGTGAGTCTCCCCACCCCAGCTACACCATTGCTCCTCATTGCACCTCTTTTTCAGTTAACATCGACCTTCTATTTATTTGTTTTTAGGTGTGTGTGTGTGTGTGTGTGTGTGTGTGCGTGCGCGCGCGCGCGCGCGCGCGCCAGGGATCAAACCCACAACCTCAAGCTTGCCAGGCAGGTACTTATGCTACTGAGCTAAATCCCCAGCCCCTCTTTTTGGATTTTTGAGACAGTTTCACTATGTAGTTTAGGCTGGCCTTAAACTTGTGTAGTCCAAACTAGCCTTAAACTCGTGGCAGTCCTCCCGCCTCAGCGTCCCAAGTGCTGAGATTACAGGTGTATGCCACAATCTCTTACAACAGTGACTTTTTTTAAAATTTTTTTTTTAGATTTTTATTTTTTACTTTTTTTATTTTTTGTTTTTGAGACAAGGTTTCACTATGCAGTTCTCATTGGCCTTGAGCTCACTTAGCAGCCCAGGCTGATCTCAAACTCAAAATGAACCTCCTGCAGCAGCCTCTGGAGTGCTGGTAACAGGCATGTGTCACCACACAGGGTTTAACCTTGACCTTTTAAAAAAAGAGTCACTTTTTTAAAAAGTTAAAAGTTTTTTGTTTTTTTTTAAAGTTATTTTTTTGTTTTCCTTGGGGCAGGGGCAAAGTGGCCTTTATCACTGGTGGTGGCTCTGGGATTGGATTCCGGATCGCTGAGATTTTCATGCGGTGAGCAACATTCCAGGGCCCTTCCCTGCTTCTGCTTCCCCTTACCTGGGTCCTGCTGGGAGGTGGGATTCTGGAGACCTTTAAAAGTTTGTGAAACTGTGGTTCTGCCTTAGGACCTCCTGGGGTCTCACAGAATGAGTGGACAGACCCTTGTGTTGTGTGAAACTCAAGTGTCTCATGGTCTCATGAGACCACAAATACTGTGGTTCTCAAGTGTGGGTCAAAATCCATCCCACCCAACAGAGGCTCAGAGTTAGGATAAGGTGTCTGAAGAAGGGCCCTGCTCCTTTCTCCCAGCTCTTGCTTTTCAGGCCAGGAGGTGATTCCCAACAGGAAGAGACTTTGGGACTCATGGTTGCAGGTAGATTCATCTTTGGAACTGATGGCCTTACTCATGTTACATCTTAACAAAACATAGCCATTCTTGAATCAGGGTCCTCTTGAGGATTAAATGAGACATTGTAGCTCTGCTGGGTGTGATCTGAAGCTATTTGCCCCATTGTTATGGTGCTGAGCTTGGCAGGTGGGCAGGGAACAGCCTGCCTTACAATGGATTCTATCTTTTCTGGCCTCCCAGGGTGGGGATTGGGGTATGCAGGACTGAGCCAGAGGACCCACCAGACCCCACACAGATGTCTGTGGCCTTTCTCTCATGTATGTGGTATTGGGGGCAGGTCTACCTTCTTGTGTGGCTGGGATACCCATGCCAGAGAAGCCTAGTCCGGGAACTTATAAGTGGGCAACCAGGGCACTCACCTGAAGCCCCTCAGTCTACTCAGCCTGCTTGGACCCCTGTGCCTTTTCCAGCTATACTTCAGCCCTTGACATATACCCCAACCTAAGAAACCTTTGGGAGAGCTCTGCTTGGAGCACACTGGAGAAACCCACCTTGTACCTGCTATTCTCAGTCTTGCCATCTGGTTTTGCAGGTATGGCTGCCAAACAGTCATTGTCAGCAGGAGTCTGCCAAGAGTGTTGATGGTGAGAGGACTTGGACTGGCAGCTGTGGGGAACTTAAGGCTGAGCTGGTAGTATCCTGATGCCCATGGGATGGTAACATCAAAATTTGCTCTCTTAAATATGGAACCTCAGTGAACCTTAAAAGACATACTGAGCCAGGCATGGTAGCATATGACTGTAATCCCAGCACCCAGGAGGCTGAGGCAGGAGGATTGTTGTAAATTGAGATCAACCTGGGCTTCAAAGTGAGCTCAAGGCCAGCCTGAACTGTATAGCGAGACCCTGTCCCCCACCAAAAGTCTGATTATTGAGCTGGTGTAATGACACACACCTGTAATTCCAGCTACCCTGGAGGGTGAGGTAGGAAGATTGCAAGTTTGAGACCAGCCTGGGCAACTTAGCAGAGCACTACCTTAAAAACATTAGAAAGGCTAGGGATATAAAGTATTTCTGGGTTTGAACCCCAGGGCAAGAAAAATAAAATGTGATTATTGGATCCTGTGAGGGCCCTCATGTTGGGAGGTAATTTGCCTTCCACCAAACTCAGGGTTACGAAACTCTAGTTGCTCCTTGACCTGGAAGGTGTGTCTCACACCATTGCTGGCCACATGTTGGGAGGTGATTTGGCCACCTCCAAACTCAGGGTTGTGAAACTTGAAAATTAACTTTGATAGCCAGGGATTTAGCTCAGTGGCATAAGCGTCTGCCTGGCAAGCGCAAGGTCATGAGTTTGATCCCTGGTACCACAAAAAAAAAAAAAAGAAACTTAACTTTGTTCCTTGACCTGGAAGGTATGTCTCACTCATGCCTTTGCTGGCACATGCCCATAATCTCACCAGTGAGAGATTGAAGCAGGACCTCAGCTGAGGCTGCTTTTGACCCTAAGGGATGGTCTAATGGGCTGGTGAAGAGGGAGGAATCTGAGACAGGTGGCCTGTGATAGAGAGAATAGAACATTTTACAAATGTCCACTAGGGGTCATGGCCCAGGGAGTAGCTAGGTGTCAGCTGTGTCTTCTCGGTGGAGTACCGTAACAAATCTGGGTGTTAGTGGAACATGGGCGTATTATCTTCCTCAGCTTCTAAAGGTCAGTGGTGTAGGTTCAGGCTGCTAGATTGCTGCCTACCTCTCATTCTGTCTGGATTCTAGGCTGCCAAGAAGCTGGTTGCTGCCACTGGCCAGCGCTGCCTCCCTTTATCCATGGATGTTCGAGCTCCCCCAGCCATCATGGCTGCTGTGGACCAGGCACTGAAGGAGTTTGGCAAAATTGACATCCTCATTAACTGTGAGTTAGTATTGAGTGAGGCTAGAGGCTTCTGATGGTTGGAGGCCCCAGAGCTCTAGTCCTGAGGGATAGGACCAAAGAGTTGAGGTGCTGTGTCAATAGGGCTGTAGCCTTTCCATGTGTCAGGGGCAGGAACCAGGCTCCCAGTGTCTGTCCTGGGCCCATCTCTGCTCTTTCCATATGGTCAAGTGGATTCTCATGAATGTGACTGAATGCCTTTATGTCCTCAAATTCTCACTTTATTTATTTATTTATTTTGTCTTTTTGAAACAGGGTCTCACTATGCAGTTTGGGCAGGCCTTGAGCTCACTTTGTAGCCCAGGCTGGTCTCGAACTTGCAACAATCCTTCTGCCTCCCGAGTGCTGGGATTATAGGCGTGAGCCACCATGCCCAGCATCAAATTCTCACTTTAGCTCTACATGGTGGCACATGCCCATAATCTCAGCACTGGAAGGTTGAAACAGCAACATTTAAGTTCGACCCAGCCTGGGCAATTTTTCCACTTAGTCCCAAAATAAAAATAAAAAGAGGGCTGGAGATGTAGCTCAGTGCAAAGGCCTAGATTTAATCTCTAGCATGTTCCCCCCATCCCTTGCCACCACCAAAGAAAAGAAAAATAATAGGGCTGGAGGATGGCTCAGTGGTAGAGTACATATCAGGCAAAGAAGAAAAAAAGCACAATCATGGTATTGAGAACTAGCCTAATTCAATATGGCTTCATCTTAATTTGGTAACATCTTCAAAGACCTTGTTTTCAGAAAGGAATGGTAGCTCACAGCTGTAATCCCAGCACAGGCAGGAGGATTGAGAGTTTGAGGCCAGCTTGAGCTACACAGAGTTTGAGTCTGCCCTGGACTACATCTCAAGACTATCTTAAACAACAAAGAAGAACCAGGGATGGCGGGGTGTATCTGTAATCCCAGTGCTCAGGAAGCTGAGGTAGGAGGATCAGTGTAAGTTTGAGGCCAGCCTGCCTGAATTACATAGCAAGACCCTGCCTTAAACAAACAAAACCCAAGGAAAACTACTCTCTAACTAGGTCACATTCGTATGTACTGAAGGTTAGAACTTCAACCTCTTTGTTAGAGTTTATCCAAATGCCTGGTCTGCTACCCTCTCCAACTTGGACCAGGCAGAGAATCCCTATACTGTCACTGACCTAGAATCAACTCTTTTGTGCACCTTCCCATCAGGACCTCTGGCCATCCAGGGTCCCACCATCCCAAGACTATCTTCTGTCATTGTCTATTCTGTAGGTACGGCTGGAAACTTCCTGTGTCCTGCCAGTGCATTGTCATTCAATGCCTTCAAGACTATAGTTGAAATTGATACCATTGGCACCTTCAATGTGTCTCGCGTACTCTATGAGAAGTTCTTCCGGGTGAGTGTCCTCTGTGTCATGGCCTTTCTATCTCTGTCTTCCCTCTCATCACCTCTTCCTTTTATGTATTACAGGATCATGGAGGAGTGATTGTGAACATCACTGCAACCCTGAGTTTTCGGGGGCAGGTGCTGCAAGTGCATGCAGGCTCTGCCAAGGCAGCTGTGGGTATGGTCCCTCAGGTTTGCCCATGTGAGGTTTCCAGTGACTCCCACTGCTGACTGTCCTGGAGGCTTTCTATGAACTGGAGTCCACTTGTGGGCGGCGGAGAGGCATGGCCTTGGCCCTGAACTACCACCCCTACCCCAGCCACTCTGGGAGACAACTTTGCATGTCTCCTCTCCTTCCATGCAGATGCAATGACACGACACTTAGCTGTGGAATGGGGTCCCCAGAACATCCGTGTTAACAGCCTTGCCCCTGGCCCTATCAGTGGCACAGAGGGGCTCCGGCGACTGGGTAAGGCTCTTGGGGAACCCAGGCCTCCTGTGCATCTACGAATCCAGAGGACAGGCTATCAACTAAAACTTCCAGAACTTCATGGGTTGAAAAGCAATTCTGTGTTTTGTTCTTCCTCAATTTTTTTTTTTTTCCTGTTCCACTTTGCTTTGATAATATAGTTCCCCCACTGTTTCTAGATGTGGTTCAGGGGAAGAGCTGGCTAGAGAGGGTAGAGAGTCCTGGGGTCCTGGGGCTCTCTGGAGTCTGAGCCTCCTGCTGCTCTCCAGTTGGCTCCCAGACCAGCCTGAGCAAAATGGTCCTTGAGAGCCCCCTGCAGAGGATGGGGAACAAGACGGAGATTGCTCACAGTGTGCTGTACCTGGCTAGCCCTCTTGCTTCCTATGTGACGGGAATTGTGCTGGTGGTGGATGGTGGATGCTGGCTGACATTCCCAAATGATGTCAAGCAACTGGTGAATTTGGAATCTGCCTCTGCTAAACTCTAGGTGAGCTGCTTCTCTTCTCAGGGTCATCTATGTTATGTTCTTGGATGCTTTTGCCCATACTCTACTAGTTTCCCATATCCAATGGGCACACAGCCAAACCTCACTATGCAGGAAACGGAGTGCCTCTAGGTCTTCCCCAATGACCTTGATCTCTGCCCAGATTTCTGGCAGGTGTTGAAGGGATACACCTTTTTGTTTTGACTTGGTTTTTTGTTTTGTTTTGGTACCAAGAATTGAACTGAGGACCCTGTGCTTGCCAGGCAGGTTCTTATACCACTGAGCTATATCTCTGACCCCTGTTTTGTTTTGTTTTGTTGTTGAGAAGAGCTCTTGCTTTATAGTTCAAGCTGGACTTGAACTCATTATGTAGGGAGGCTGACTTCAAACTGATGGATATCCTCCCGCCTCAGCCTCCTGAGTGCTGGGATTACAGGTGTGCACCACCTGGCTGATTTTTTTTTTTTCCAGCTGGGTCTCACCATGTGTTTCAAACTGTCCTTGAACCTACTGTGTACTCTGGGCTGGCTTCAAATGCAGTGATCCTTATGCCTTAGCCTCTTTAGTACTGAGATTATAGGCAAGGGCCATCACACCTGGCTGGGATATAAAATATTTATACTAAATATTGTATACAGAGTCAGGGAATACTTCTGAAAACTGCCTTTAACTTCTCTATCCCACACCCTATGGTCCCATATCCTGGCCAAGCCAAGAGCACTGAATCCAGTGATCCCAGCAGTCCAGCCCTTCCTCTGTCTCCTGGCCACCTTATTTTCCTTTCAGCAGTGACCAAGCAGTAAGTCCAGCCTGTAACCTACCCAAACACAGATTACAGAATATTACCAAGTTGTCTAACCACAGATTAAAGAATTTTACCAAGGCCAGGCATGGTGTCATATGCGTGTAATCATAGCACTCAGGAGGCTAAGGCAGGAGCATTACTGTGAGTTGGAGGCCAGCTTAGACCCCATAGTGGGCTCAAGGTCAGCCTGAAATGCATAGTGAGACCCTGTTTAAACAAATTTAAAAAAATTTTTTTTTCCAAAAATTACTCTTTTTCCTTCTTCTTCTTCTTCTTCTTCTTCTTCTTCTTCTTCTTCTTCTTCTTCTTCTCTCTCTCTCTCTCTCTCTCTCTCTTTTTTTTCATTTTCTTAAAATGTAATCTTTTTACTATAAAAATATTTAGGCATTGGATTTTGCAGGGCAGATAGCTGGGTCCTTGGGGAGTTCCCTTGCCCTGGAAAATTCTGTTTGTTCTTGGTCAGTTCCCTCTGCCACTCAATGCTTGTGCCCAGAACTGGCCTCAGGCCCTAGTGCTGCCCAGAGGACCCTAGTCTTAGTTACTTTCTTGTTGTTGTTTACTTATTCTGGGTTTGTTTGTTTTTTTGGTATGACTGGGGATTGAAGCCAAGATCTTCATACTGAGCTACATTCCCACCTCTTTTTTATTTAAATTGCCCAAGTGGCCTTGAATTCGGTAATTTTCTTGCTTCAGCCTCCCAAAGTGTTGGGATTATAGGCATACAACATCATGCCCAGGTGGAAGTGTTTTTACAAAGAAAAAGGAGGACAATTAATGTGATCCTGTCACTTAGAGTTGGGGGTTGTGCTTTTTCCATGCATGTCATGCATGTTTTCCATTTCTCTAAAGCCTGACTACTCCTGTGCCCTTTTCCTCCTGTCCAGGCCCCTTTGTATATAGAAGGAGCAGGGCAAGCAGCAGAGCTTCATGATCCCTGACCCCAAGACTCTTGATTGGAGGTAGATGTGGCCACATGGCCATGTTGGTGGAGGGGGAGCATTTGTCTCTCAGGCCTCCTAAGCCTCCTTACCCTTCTTTTCCCTGAATTCCCAACTTGTCATCACTCCAAACTCCCATTGTATTCAGGCTTATTTTCCTGAGCAGGAGACAAAATCTGGTGTCTGATATTGTTCAACTCCTGGCCCATTTGGCAAACATAGTACTGACCTTATAGCTGCTGAGCAAGTTTCCTTGGAGCTTCATTTCTCAGATCCTATCTTTTTTTTTTTTTTTTTTGTACCAGGAACCGAACCTAGGGCTTCACACTTGCCAGGCAAGTGCTGTGCCACTGAGCCACATCTCTGGCCCCTCAGATCCTATCTTGCAAAGCAGAAGAAAACATTACATGTTTGGCTCTATGGCCACCTTGCTGCCACCACTGTGCTAGCTGAGGTTCCCTCCTACCACATATCTGCAGTACACCTGGTGTTGGTTTTGACCAGCCTCCCAGGAGAGTACAAGTGTGGCCTCTGAGGAGGTGTTATGGTTTGTATCTAGATATCTCCCCATATACTCATGTGGTCATAGGTGGAGCTTTTCATAGGTGACTGGATCTAGGGTGTGTAATGGTAGGATTAAGGATGTGATGCTGGGATTAGAGGTAACCCACCATAGGAGTAAGTAGTACCTACACAAAGGGTAGACTATAAAGAACAGAAATAAAGCTTGCTATTGCTTCTGCTTTGCTACTTCACTACTTGCTGACTTCTTCCTGCCCTGCTATGGCATGGATTGTTTCTCCTCTGTGATGCCCCTCTGCCATGCCACCCTTCCTTAGGGCCCTCTGACTGTACACTGAAACATCTAAAAATTGTGAGCTGAAATCAATCTTTCTTCCTTTAACTTTGGGTCTCAAGCATTTTGTCTTAGCAACTAGAAAAGTAAGTAAGATGGAGATTTGACAAAAGGGGCTTCACTTGTAGCCTGTCTGTGGACCATGTCTGGGATTGTGTCCAGAGTACCCATGCCTCAGGTGTGGGAGAACTTGTGAAAGTCCTCTAGCCAGACAGGGTAACTTCCTGGAGCTAGCCCCAGCATGTAGACCAGTGAGGCCCCAAAGAACCTGAAGGGCTCTGTTGTTTGTACTAGGCTGGCTGCCCTCACCACTGAACCTCAGTGGCATTTCCTTCTAGCTTCTCTTGGTGGCCAGGGCAGGAATGCCCTGATTCTCCAGAACAAAGCATAATAGGGTGAATGTTGCTGTTTGTACTAACCATCTCTAGGGAATAGACCCTTGGAGGAATGGGATATAGGCCTATATGAGCTATGCATTCTTGGAATGAACTAGAAAGCCAAATATGGTTTTAGGGAGATGCGCTGCTTATTTGTAAACCATTCAAAGAAACATGAGTTAGCCATTTGGGGCCTAGCTGGGTAGCTTAGAGGAGCCACACAAAGAAGAGGTGCCCTCAGTTTCTTGGTGGAGGACAAGTGTCATCTCTGCAGGGCAGATAGCTGAGTCCTTGGGAAGTTCTCTCGCCCTGGAAAATTCTGTTTGTTCTTGGTCAGTTCCCTCTGCCACTTAATGCTTGTGCCCAGAACTGGCCTCAGGCCCTAGTGCTGCCCAGAGGACCCTAGTCTTAGTTACTTTCTTGTTGCTGAGAGACAACACCCAACACCCACAAGTTAAAGAAGGAAACGTTTATTTTGGTTCTGTTTGTAGAGGTTTCAGTCCATAGTTGGCTGGCTCCAAGGCAGGGCAGCATGGCAGAAGAAGCTTGCTTATGGCATGGCCATCAGGAAATAGAGAAGAAAGAAGGAAGGAGAGAAGGAGACAAACTCTTCCAGGTCACACCGCTAGTGTTCTACCTCCTCCCAGCAGGCTTTATCTCCTAAGTCACCTTTAGCTACTATAAACTCATCAGTGGAAACATCCACTGGTGAGTGTCACACCCCCATGATCTAATCACCTCCTGAAACCCCACCTATGAGTGCATGAGTTTTTAGGAGATTTATTTATTTGTCTATCTGTCTGTCTATCTATCTATCTATCTATCTATCTATATTTATTTATTGAGACAAGATTTCACTGTGTAGATTAGGCTGGCCTTGAGCTCATAGAGGCCCAGGCTGGCCTTGAACTTGTAATCCTTTTGCCTCAGCCTCCTGAGTGCTGGGATTACAGGCATGCACCACCATGCCTGACTAAGGGGACATCTAGATATAAACCATAACAACTTTTATTCTCTGAAAGGACCCTACAGCTGTCCTTTGGCCTTTGCAGGTACAGGGGAATGAGGAGCAGGCCAGGGATATTGCCTGACAAAGGTAACTCAGTTGCCCAACGTGGCTCTGCCTGTTACTTAAAGCTCATGGAGGCCAGAACAACAAAGTGCTATCACAGCCACCAGTGAGGGTTGCAAAGGGTGTCTGTGAAGTTGTTGAGGAAGAGCCCCAAATTTTAGAAATAGTTGTTAGATTGCTGGGAGTGGTAGCACATACCTGAAATCCCGGCACTCTGGGAAGCTGAGGTAGGATCATTATAAATTGAAATCCTTTCTGGGCAATTTAGTGACTTAGTGAGACCCTATCTGAAGGTGAAAAACATTTTCAAAAAGGGATGGGGAGCAAAAGCCCTGGGTTCAAGCCTCAGTACCAGAAAAAGAAAGAAAAAGGGGGCCGAGGATCTAGCTCAGTGGCGTAAGTGCCTGCCTGGCAAGCATGAGGTTGTGAGTTTGATTCCTGGTACCAAAAAGAAAGAATAAAGAAAAAGTGTGTGCTGTATCTGTTGAATGGACAATCAAATGAATTCCATCTTATTTTCCCTACTGTATTATGAACTATATGGATTAATGTTATGCTTTGTTTTGTTTTTTTGACACAGGGTCCTGCTATGTAGTTCAGGCTGGCCTTGAACTCACTGTGTAGCTGAGGTGGACCTTGATGATTCTCCTACCTCAGGCTTCTGAGTTCTGGGGTTACAGGCATGTACCACCATACCTGGCCATCGCATATTTCTGAGACATAACTGTGATCTATAGGCTGAAATGAATAATTGGATACATTCATCTTTCAGAAAGCAAGGAAAAACCTTAAAATTGCCAAAAATAAACAGTGCTAATTTGAGGGAGTTCCTCTACTGACTTCTGTTACTATGGCGACCTAGTCATGGCTTGTGTATGCTACAAGTCCCTGACATCAGGACCCTCATATGGGACTTTGTTTGGGAGATTTTCCCAGAAACTGGGGTTTCTCTATCTCCCTCTCCCTCTTTTCTTCCCACCCCAGCACTGGGATTCCTGCCAGGATTGGACGACCTATAGGGGCTTGGGAGACAGGCTGAAGATGACTGCCTCACTCAGATATTTGCTACTTACCATGTGTGCACTGTGTGTACCAAGTGATGGGGACCCAGAGGAGTGTAAGCTGACGTTCCTGGGGAGATGTAGATAGCCACACCTTGGCTTGCCTGTTACCATGTGAACTTGTTCACTTGAGTCAGCCTGGGAGAGCAAGGTGATGAGTCCCAGAGAACCTCATCAGGTGTGGTGTTTTGAACCAGCAGATACTTCTTTGCTTCCATCTCATTTTTCCAGTCTGCCTGGTAGCAGTCAGGCCCTCTCTAGGATGAGTCTGAGCAGTGAATGGCATTTTGCTTGTCCCTGGCTCTGCACTGAAGCCTGAGTATGCTGCAGCTGGGTGTCAGTCAGTGTCCTCCCAAGAGTGGGGCAGGTGGGCTGTCCAGATGGGAGGTCCCTGACTGGCCTCAACTCAGGGCTGGCGCATAGGCTCATCAGGCATCTCTTGGAGCCACACTGCAGTTTCACTCTGGCTCTTTATATAGGTCCAAAGAGAGTATTTGGAAAGGATCCTGGGTCCCTCATAGATTCCCTAGGAATGGTATATTAAAGCTCATGGAAGAAGCTTTGATATAGAACTCTGGGGCTAAGGAGTGAATCTTCTTTATTATTGTTTGGACCAGGGAATAAATCTTCCTTTATTGTTGTTATTGTTGTTGTTGTTGTTACTTTGGTACTTAGGATCAAACTGAGAGCTTTGTGTATGCTAAGCATGAACTCTACCACTGAACCATACTCACAGCCCCTTTTCTTGGTCCTGCTTGGCTCTGGGAGCCTGCCACTGCCCTTCATGGCATCAGTTTCCGCTGCCATTTGTACAAGTCAAGCTGACTCCTGAAAAGAGACATTATGTTTTCTTTCAGATTCGTGAGGAAAGGTGTAGAATCTGTTCAGATTCTTGAGGGAAGATGTAGATTCACTGTTTTGGTCACGTTTGGCTCTTTTTCAGTAAATTCATCCTGTAAATATGGCAGCTCCTACAATAGCCACTGCTTGGAGAGGAACTGCTTCTAGTGTTTTTATAGGTAAATCACTGTGGGTCCTGACTCACACTAGCTAAAGCCTCTACAGATTGATGTGCAGCCAAGCCTGCTAATGAACTTGTGTGTACATGTCTTCTCCTGTGATCAGATGAGTTTCAGAACCCCTCTCTGGTGCCAGGGTCCTAGGAAATCCAAAGGGCCATTGGGAGATGCCAGATAGCACCAAAATAAGTAATAAGAAACATTTGTTGGAAATACAAAGAAGTCATTGGCCTGTGGTACACACACTGGTAATCTCAGCTCTCAAGAGGCTTAGGCTGGAAGATCCAGAGTTCAAGGCCAGTCTTGAACAAAATTTTTTTTTAACTCTCAGCATCACATGTAACCTGGAGCTTGAGGAAGAGGAAAGTGAGGCCCACTAAGCCTTCCTTATCCTGAGGCAGAAACTAAAGGGACAGTGGCCTGCAAGGATATGTGGTAGGTTCAAAATGTGGCCATAGTTGGGCTGTGCTGGAGATGCTTTGTCATCACTGGAAGATTGGAAGCAAGTGACAGCAACTTCAGTGAAAGATGTTTAAATAAAACCATCAAAACCTGAGGCTGAGTCAGGAGGAATTAACTCAGCTTTAAAAACTCACATTCTATTTTTACTCTGAGCAATGTACTTTGCTAGTTTGAAGGTGAGAAAAAAATCTTTCCCACTGAATAAAATATCAGTAAACACAAGTCAGCTTCTATGCCCTCCATTGCTGGAGGCCACCAGGAGGTGTGATCCAAACCTAAAATTGACTTCTCAAGTTTACTTGTTGGGTAAAAAAATGTCCTGAAAATTTGCCATATATGTATATATGTATATATATAATTTTTATTTATTTTTTATCTTTGAGACAGGCTCTCACTATGCAGTTTAGGCTGGTGTTGGGCTCACTTTGTAGCCCAGGCTGGTCTTGAATTTGCAACAGTTCTGTCTCAGCCTCCTGTTTGCTCAGATTGCAGGCATGCACTACCAAGCCTGGCTAGCTTAGTATATTTTAGATGCACCTGCCATTACAAAAAAGAGTAGGAATGGAAACAGTGTGTTGTTAACTTGCTTATCTACAGTATTGATTTTAATCCCTGGTAGCCAAAAAAAAAATATTGATGCTTGCCAGGCAGGCATTTATGCCACTGAGCTAAGTCCCCAGTCCCATGTTGTTATTTTCTAACCCCCCAACTCCAACCAAAATAGCATCTTCTGTATATTATCCTTTTATATGACAATTTAGATCTATAATGTCCCTCAAAAAGCTCCTGTGTTGATCCCTGGTAGCCAATATATATACATACATATATATATAGTATACCTCAAGTATAGGTAACTTTTTTTTTTTGCACCGGGGATCAAACTCATGACCTCATTCTTGCCAGTCAGGCACTTAAACCACTGAGCTAAATCCCTGGCCAAGTATAGGTAACTTTTTAAAAAAGTGTGCCAGACTTTTTCAATGGTAGGAATATACTGTACAGCCACTTTGGAAAACTGGCAGATTCTTTCTTTAAAATATACAGTATTGGGCCAGGGATATAGCTCAGTGGCACAGCACCTGCTTGGCAAGCTCAAGATTGTGAGTTTGATTCCTGGTACCATATATATATATATATATATATATTTTTTTTTTTTTTTTGTACCAGAGATTGAACTCATGACCTCATGTTTATCAGGCAGGCACTTATGCTGCTGAGCTAAATCCCCAGCCCAATATATATATGACTTTGAAGCAAGGAGTAGTGGTGCACCTCTGCAATCCCAGCACTTGGGAGCCTGAAGCAGGAGGAATTGCCACAAGTTTGGGGCCAGCCTGGGCTACACAGTGAGACCCTGTCTCAAAAAAACCAAAAGCTGTGTATGGCAGCATACGCCTGTAATCCCAGTGCTTCAGAGGCTGAGGCAGGAGGATTGTTGCAAGTTCAAGAACAGCCTGGGCTACAAAGTGAGCTCACGGCCATCCTGAACTGTACAGCAAAACCCTATCTCAAGACCAAAAAATAAAAATCCTATTTCAGAACACATGAGCTTTTTGAGGGACATTATAGATCTAAATTGTCATACAAAAGGATAATACACAGAAGATGCTATTTTGGTTGGAGTTGGGGGGTTGGAAAATAACATGGGGCTGGGGATTTAGCTCAGTGGCATAAATGCCTGCCTGGCAAGCATGAGGTTGAGTTCGATCCCTTGTACCAAAAATAAAAACAAAAGCAGAAAATAACATGATGAATGCCTATAATCCCAGCATTTGGGAAACTGAGAGAAGAGGATTGCTGTGAGTTCAAGGCCTGCCTGGGCTAAATAATCCAAGTCTGACCTGAACTGCATAGTAAAACCTTGTCTCAGAAGAAAAAAAAACAAAACAAGGTATGAACAGAAGTCAGAGGTGGTGGTGACCTGGAGGTGGCCAACTCCCAAAGATAATTGAAATTTGTTGAAAACAAGTATACAGGGTTAGAACTCAGAAGGGCTGTCCTTGGAGGGATGTGTTAGAGCTTTTTACTACTTTTTGAAAAAAAAATCAAACACATTTTCATTTTGCACTGGGCTCTGCAGTTTCTTCAGCTGGTTCTGGCAGCTGGTTTGGTTTTTGATGCCTGGATTGGAGGGGCCCATGCAGAATCTGGTGGCATTTTCAGCATGGTAGATGGGTGCAGGTATGAAGATGTGGATAATCTTGCCAAGGTGTTAGATTAGAGTCTGGGAAGCAAAGTCCAGCTACCAGGTAGGAGAGATCTCTGGAAGAAGAGATCTGTGAGAAGGGAAGTGACTTGGCTGAAAGGTGGGAGTATCTGGGAAAGATGCTGAGCTCTTGGGGGAGATTTCCTGGCTGTACCTTGGCTGTCATGAGAGGTCTGTAGCAGGTCCCTTCTTCCCAGAGCTCAATCCCCAAGCATCTCCTCTACATACCTTGCACAAGCCTCCCATCCGGACCACTGACTAGCTTTGCCTTGGACTGTAACCTGTGAGCTATAGGACTCCCTCAGAGATCAGATGTCCAGTCCCATGTGGCCCTAAGTGTGGAGCAAGGGAGGGTCCTACATGGACATATCAGGAATGGCCTGTTGAGATGGGGGTTTCTTCAGAAGTGCCACACCAAAACAAAACACCCTGCTCCTTCATTCTCAGATTGGAATTTCTTGCCAGGCATGGTAGGACATACTTGTAATTCTAGTACTTTGGGGGCTGAGGCAGGAGGATTATGATGAGTTCAAGGCTGCCCTGAACTATATGGTGACAACCTGTTGGAAAAAAAAAAAACACAAAAAATAAAACAAAAAAAATTTAAAACAAATAAGACATATTTGGGTCCAATGCCTCTGCACTTAAAACTTCTCTGCCCTAGATCTCAATTATTTAAACTATTTTTTTCTTCTCCAGTAGTGATGACTGAACCCAGGGCCTCAAACATACATCACAAGTGCTGTAACCTTGAGTTACATCCTCAGGCCTTTAACATACCTTTATGTATGTATGTATGTATGGTCCCACTATGAAGCCCAAGTTAACCTTGAACTCAGGGTAATCATCCTATCTCAGCCTTCTGAGTGCTGCGATTATAGGCATGCATGAACATGCCCAGCTAATTTTGGTTTTCTGAGACTGTCTCACTGTGTAGTTTAGAATGGTTTTGAGCTTCCAGCATGTTCCCTTAGTCTCCCAGATACTGTGATTACAGTTGTGTGCCACTATGCCTGGCACACAAGGGAAATTTTAAGGGCATATAATGTAGTGCATCTTACATGACTATGGGTAGCTCAGTGTCTAGCCCCAAAATAGCAGTTTTAGGTAATAGTTTATGAATCTGGCACAGATTTTATTTATTTACGTATTTATTTTTAGGCTACTGGGAATTGAACTCATGACCTCATCCTTGCCTGGCAGGTGTTGTACCTCAGAGCTACATCCTCAGCCCCCAATGACTTCAATTTAACTCTCACTCAATGAATGATCTCAGGCTCCTGATGGAACAGACTTAAAACAGAGGATTTTAGAAAGTTGATTTTTGCCAGGTGTGGTAGTGCATGCCTGCAATGCCAACAACTCCAGAGGTGGAAGCAGGAGAATCACTGGGAGTTCAAGGTCAGTCTGGGATACACAGTGAGCTCAAGGCCAATCTAAACTATATAGCCTGCTGAGGATTTAGCTTAGCAGCACAAGTGCCTACTTGGCAAGCAGGAGGTCCTGAGTTCAATCCCCAGTACCAAAAAACAAACAAAAATTAAAAAAAAAAAAACCTGTATACCCAGACCTTGTCTACAAAAAGCAAAAACAAATAAACAAAAAGAGAATGTATAGTTTTTTAAAATGTTAACTGTGCCATGGGTATAGCTCAGTGGCATAAGAACCTGCCTGGTAAGTGCAAGGTCATAAGTTCAATTCCTGGTACAAAAAAAAAAAAAAATTGTGAAATGTTAACTGGTGTAATTAGGTTCTCATGAATTATCTAAAGTAATTGTTAAGATAAATAACTGCCAGGGGCTGGGGCTTTAGCTCAGCAGCATAAGTCCCTGCCTGGCAAGTGCAAGGTCATGAGTTTGATCCCTGGTACCAAAAAAAAAAAAAAAAAAAAAGCTAGAAAAATAACTACCAGACAAAATTCCTCTGTGGCTAAAAAACCAGGTTCCTGCTTTAGTTTTCTCTATTGATGGGTTTTTCTCCATTTTGGTTTTTTCTAGTCTTACTGTGGCTTACCTGAGCAAATACTATTTTTTTTATTTAAAGAGAAAAAAACATGTAAAGGGTAGAGATAATACAGAATTTCAGAAAAAAAGATACACAGTAAGAAATCACTAGTTGATAAGTTACATATTGTCCTCTTAGAAATAGTTGTTCAAGTTACAAAATTAAAGCATACAAAGTAGATATTCAAACAATGAGACTGTAAACAGCTACGCATGCATGAGTTTCTACATGTATTTCTATCCTTTCTGTATTAGAGGGGAAAAACAAAACTTAGCAAGATAAAACAAATTCTTATAAAAACATGAAACAAAAAGTGGTATAAAACCACAAGGTGATCTACAATGATTACTGTGTTGTTTCTTATTATCTTCAATAGAATTGTCTATATCATCAGGCATAATTGAATATAGCAGTGTAATTGAATATAGCAGTATGTAACAATATTAGTAAAAATAAAACATTGTAGACAGTATAAAACTTCAAAGGCAGGTAATAATCAAACTAGAGTGGATATTCTAGTGAATCTTGTCATCTTCAGTGCAGTTGCCTATACTCTCAGACTTGATACTATCAATCATAAGAGCTTTGAATAAAATCTATCAATACAAAACAGTAATCCAACAAACCAGATTCGATTACAATCAGTCATGGTAAAACAGTGTAGGTTATACAGAGCTTTAGATTAAGTTAATAGGAAATTAAGGATGATTACTATATCCTGTTATTTTTGGGATAACTGTCTGTGCCCTCAAATCTAGTACAGGTAGAATGACTGGAACAGAATATAATACATCTAAGCAGAGTGGTGTGAGTAATGTGGGTTTTAAATCCCGGTACACTATTAACAATATAGTGTATCAAGGCCATCTATGTTAGAGATTCTAGCCATCCTATTTGTATTCTATTTGTATTCCTACTTCTTCATTCACATTTCTATTCTCTGCCTCATTTCTGCTATGCTGTTTTTCTGCCTTTGTTTGTCTAGTTTTCTCCTTCATTCTACTGCCTGCCCTGCTCATTGAGGCCTTTCTGCCACTGTTCCTAAAATCCTGGCATTTTTTTTCTCTCTCTAGAATGTCCTTCAGTATTGCTGTAGGGTTGGATTGGTGGTCACAAATTCCCCCAGTTCCTTTTTGTCATGGAAGCATCTTGTTTCTCCATTAATTTCTAGTGACACTTTTTGCAGGGTACATCAATCTGGGCTGGAGGTTATTTCCTTTCAGGGCTTGGAATACTTCGCTCCAAGCTCTTCTTGATCTGACTGTCTGTGTCGAGAAGTCTGCCATGATCTTGGTGGGCTTACCTTTATAGGTAATCTGTTTCTTTTCTCTGATGGCTTTTAATATTCTGTTTTTATATTGAATTTCTGGTATCTTGATTATTATATGTCTGGGTGTAGCTCTGTTTTGGTTGTAAGTGGCTGGAGTTCTATATGCCTCACATAACTGAATGAATTTTTTTTTTTTTTTGGTACTAGGGATCGAACTCATGACTGCACGCTTGCAAGGCAGGCACTTATATCACTGAGCTAAATTCCCCAGCCCTCATGAATAGCCTTTGTAATTCGCCTGTTTGTATTCCTGCTTCTTCATTCACATTTCTATTCTTAAATTATAGATTCTCTTGTCATCATCTAGCCTTTGTATTGTTACTGCCTGTTTCCCTGTTATTTTTAAGAGATATTTCCTTTCATGATCACACATTGCAAACTTGTCTTCAAGTTTTGATAGTTTATCCTTAGTTTCTTTTAAGGAGTTTTGCCAGCTTTCAATGGAGTTTTTAATTTCCTGGTAATCTCTTTGAATCTGCTTCATGTATTCTATATTTTCTTTATATTCTTTATCTAAGGTTGCTCTCCTTTTTTTGTGTTCCTCCCTTCTGTCTATGTCTTCCTGAGAGATGCTTAGCATTTCTTTTACTACTCTACTCATATCTTGCTTCACCTGATTTAATATTTCAGTTTTGAGCTTGTCTACAAGATCCCGAAGATATCTCTTAAAGTCTATTGAAGCCATGTCTGATGTTGCATGTTTGCCGCCCTCAGTCTCCTTTGTTTTTCCCTCTCCTGGATCAGTGCTCTCAGGGTTCTGGGCTGAGGGCCTCCTCTTGCCTCTCTCTCCTGTTATGGTCCCGGCCTCCTCCACACAGGTGTACAGTGGAGGTCCCAGCCCCCTTCCTTGTTGGCCACAGTTCCTCCGAAGCACGCTGCTGGCGAGGGACCTCTGCCCTTTCCTGCCTCTTGTCACTAAGGTGCAAGCAGGGGCTGCATATGCCATCCCCTACCCACCAGGCCAGCCAAACTTCAGAGGCCTTCACCAGGTTAGAGTGCTAGGTGCAGGGAATCGATTTGGGATGGCTCAATGGGTCCTGGCCAGGGGTGTGGCCCAGTCCAAGCAAATCCCACAAATCTGCTCTGGAGAGGGAGAAATCAACTGAAGTCACTGTTGCTCCCAGTTCAGACTCCTCCTGCCCAATTCCAACATGTTGCCCATTTGGTCGTGCCCTTCCCATTGGGGGGGGTCTCATTGCCAGCACTGACTGTAGATTAATGAAGGTCCCTTTGCCAGCTCCACTCTCCATTGGGCTCACCAACCCCTGACTTCAGTGTGGCTGTGGCTCCTGTGAGTGGCGGTGAGAACAAGTTTGGGCGGCTCTTTCAGCTGGCGCAAATTTGCGAATTCAGGCTGGTGCAATCTTGGTGGGTCACAGTGAAAATGCCGTGTCTGGTAACCTTAGCTGTTCCAATTGTAGCCCGGAGACTGTGTGTTTGATGAGCTTTTTTACATTCTAATCTCTTCCTTTGTCAAGAGGATCCATCTCCTTCTGTCTGGATCTCTCCAGGATATTTTATTCTGGCTAACGAGTTGTTTCTCCCAGGAGGCTTTTTTGTTTGTTTGTTTGTTTTTTGTCTTTTTGAGACAGAGTCTCGCTATGCAGTTCAGGCTGGCCTTGAGCTCACTTTCTAGCCCAGGCTGGTCTCAAACTCGCAATGATCCTCCTGCCTCTGCCTCCTGAGTACTGGGATTACAGGCGTGAGCCATTGCGCCTGGCTGGCTTTGTATTTTGTTGCGCACTGATCAGCCATCTTTAGCTCCTCCCCTGCAAATACTATTAATTATATTATTGTGCTATATAATTAAACTGGATATAATTGTTTTTAAATCAGTACCAGGGATTGAACTCACGACTGTGTGCTTGGAAGGCAGGCGCTTATACCACAGAGCTAAATCCCCAGCCCATAAACTGGGTATCATTAATAGTCTAAAAGTTTTCTACGCCTAAAGCAACAAGGTTTTCTTAAACTATTAAGGGGAATCTTGGGGAGCTAGGGCTATAGCTAAGCAGCACAGTACCTGCCTGGTAAGTGTGAGGTCCTGAGTTCAATTCCCAATACAGAAGAAAAAAAAAGAGGCTGTTGGTTAAACTTATAAAAAGTAGATTAAGAAACAAAGGTTTTATATTTCACTAAGATAATTTCTTATGTTTTCCATTGTTAGACTTTTGATTACTTAGAATACTAAGTATACTTAGAATACTAAGATACTAAGAATACTAAGTATATTTAGAATACTAAGACTTTTGATTACTTAGAATACTAAGTTTCCCAACATATAGTAGCACACACCTGTAATCCTAGAATTAGGGAGACCGAGACAGGAGATCACTGTGAACTTAAGGCCAGCCTCTACTACATAGTTCAAGTTCAGCCTTGTAGGGAATGACACAGATGACTCTCCTTGAAAAGAGCAGCAAGTATCTCCATTTTGAATAAACTTGGTCCTATCTCCATGTATTGATATGTACAGAGCTGGTTAGGTTATTTCTTTGTCCCTTCAATTGGTTTTAAGCAATGTAAATTGGGCTGGATGAGAAACTGATGTATAGTCTCTAAAGCAAAGTCACACAGGTCAGTGTTACTCTACCTAGTGACTCCCCAAATACATGGTTGAGCAGGGCAGGATGGAGAGCCATGCTGCATCCTGTTGGTTGGGACCACGCCTTGAGAAAGGGACTATGACTTCCCAGAACAAACAGGATTGTGCATCAGAACTGAAGTACCAACCCCAAATTATTATTAGATACTACCTCAGTTGTGTTATACAGATTACTGCCTCTGCATTTCCTGACCTCTGCTTATTGCCAAGGTAATCTCAGACCACCTACTTAGCTCAGCTCATGGTAGTCATGGCAGTCATGTATTTCCTGCCACTCTGTCACTCATAGCCAAGCCATTGCCCTCATGGGGAATTAATAAAAATAAAACGTGGAAAGGGCTCTGGGTCTAAGCTTTTGTTCTGGTGAACCAACATCTTTTTTTAAATTTTTTTTTTTACCAGGGATCGAACTCATGGCCTAGCTCTTGTCAGGCAGGCGCTCATGTCGCTGAGCTAAATCCCCAGCCTGGTGAACCAACATCTTGGCTGTGTTTAGAACCCCTTGGCTCCCCACAACTATAAATATGTCTCTGTGTCTTTCTTCTTGCCTTGCGTTTGCACTGGAAGTGGTAAATTGGAATTAACTCACTAGAATTCCAGTAACTTCTTGGGATTACAATTATAAACCTTCCTGGAATGTGATAGGATGGGAAAGAGTTCTCTATACAACCTGAACTACAGAGCAACACCCTGTCTCAGAGAAGTGAGAGAACAGTTGACATGGTGCACTCTGAGAGTCTTGTGGTACCCCTCAAAGTCCTGAGGCTGCTGTTTTGGGGGAACTTTCTGGATTCAAAGGCAGAGGAGTGATTTGTGCATCCTTATGAGAACTGGAGAGAGCTTCTACAAGGAGAGTGGATGATAGAATTTTATGCTCCATGGTGTCCTGCTTGGCAAAATCTTCAACCAGAATGCGAAGATTTTACTGAATGAGGTGATTTTGAGGTTAAAGTTGGAAGAGTAGATGTCCCAGAGCAGACAGGACTGAATGCATGGTTTATCATAACTGCTCTTCCTATAATTTATCATTGTAAGGGCAGTAAAATCAGGCACTATCAGGGTCCAAGGATTAAGAATGACTTCATAAACATTATAAGTGAAAAATAATGGAAGAGTATTGAACCCATTTCATCGTGGTTTTGTCCAAGTTTTTTTTTAATTAAAAAAATTTTTTTTATATTTTGGTCTTTTTGAGACAGTTTTGCTATACATTTCAGACCTTGAACTCACTTTGTAGCCCAGGCTGGCCTTGAACTCTTAGTGATCCTCCTGCCTTGACCTCCTAAGTGTTGGAATTATAACCCCAAGTTCTATTCTGATAAGTATTATGTCAGCACCCTTTTGGCTCTCTATGTACATCAGGATTTTTTTTTTTGATGACCTTGGACTACTAGTTTGAGAATCACACAGTTTTTGCCTTAGCAACTTTGCTTTCTGGACTGTTATTAGGACTTTATGTGATATTTGTGACAGACTGCCTTTGTCCTTCAAAAAGACACTAACCATAATCATAGCCTGCAAAAAAATCATTACCAGAATTTTTTCAACCTTTGGAAAAAAATGGTGGAAGAACAAGAGGCTGATGAAGAGATGTTTTAGAAAAAGTAGAAAGTAAGGAAGGAACAACCAAAGACTTTCCACAGAGTACCATAAGGTAATACATTGTGGCCACAGATAAATACTGGTTAATTTTTCTAAATATCTTTTTTTTTTTTTTTTGGTACCGGAGATCGAACTCAGAACCACATGCTTGCAAGGCAGGCACTTATGCTGTTGAGCTAAATCCCCGGTCCTATTTTTATAAATATCTTAATACTGAGATTCCCCCCCACCCCTTTTGGTACTGGGAATCAAACTCAGGACCTCACACTTGCCATGCAGGCACTGTGCCACTGAGCTAAATCCCTGACCCTAATATTGAGATTTTGAAAAAAAAAATTTGATCATTTTTTTTTTTTTTGCTTTGTTTTAAGGTGAACTATGGCTGGGTTGTGCACACCTGTAGTCCCAGCACTTGAGGGGCTGAGGCTGGAGGATCACCACAAGGCCAGTCCAGGCTACATGTTGAGACCCTATCTTAAAAAAAGTTAACTGTGATTTGCATATTGCAGAATTTAGTTCAGATTATCATTGGATTGCACATTTTCATTCAGAAAATAAAAACATATAAAAGTTTGAAATATGAGTGAAGAACATTGCAGTTTAAACAACTGTTTAATTTTGGAAAATTTGATGCCAAGCAGTAAGATTTGTGTACCTAATCATAACCTCTTTCAAGTCTAGTTGAATAATTTTACTGCCTAAACTTTACATTGTTGGGGATATTTAAGAAGATTAGTCAGGAAAAAAATCTGATTTGATATAATTTTTCTTAATTTAACTGTGTGAAAAGAAGATATTTTCCATAAATGGGAACTTTCCCTCTTTTTATTTATTTTTAGAGAGATTAAAAGAAAAAAACAATAAAAACAAAACAAAATGATATAGGATTTCAAAACAAGATGATAGGAAATTAATAATGGTCACTATATTGAATTTTGTTATCTTTGAAATAGTTGCTCAAACTACAAGATACAGGAAAACTTTCCCTCTTGTCTCAAGAAATGAGTAGGGTAGTACACATGTGTAATCCTAGCACTTGGGAGTAATCCTAGCACTTGGGAGGCTGAGGCAGGTGGATCATTGCAAGTTTGAGACCAGCCTAGCTACAAGATGAGCCTAGGGCTAGCCTGAACTGCATAGCGAGACCCGGTCTTAAAAAGACAGGAAAAATAAATAAATTAATAAAGTTATAAGATTGTTATTTTTTTCTATTTTATTTTATTGGGACATTTTAGATACACATAATGATAACATTCATAATTGAGAATTTGCACCTGTACATGATGTATCTTTTTTTTTTTGTACCAGAAATTGAACTCAGGACCTTATATTTGCCAGGCAGGCACTGTGTCACTGAGCCATATCCCTGGCCTACATAATACATCTTGCTGCTGTTTTTTCCCATCCTCTCTTCTCTTCATCCCTTCTTCCTCTCTCTATTTACAAAAACTTTGTTTCCATTTTTTCCTTCTATTCTTTTTTCTTGACCCCTTTTTCCTTTCCCCTCTCCCTCTTTTTTTCCCTTCTCATTTGAAGTTTTTCTTCACATTTACCAATATCTATTATACATTTTGGTCCTTATTTTCATTGTCAGTTTCTCACATCAGAAGGAACAAAGTAGTATTTAAACATGTACGTCTGACTTATTTCACTTAAAAGTATGGTCTCAAGGTGCATCCAAAGCTAGAAATGTCTCAGGCTCATCTTTCTTTATAGCACAGTAGTGCTCCATTGTATAAAAAACCACATCTTTATCCGTTAATCAGTTGATGGGGATTTGGACTGTTTCCAAGATTTAATTATTGCAAATTTGGCACTGTAAACGGGTGTATATATATCGCTGTGGTATGGTGTTTTTAATTCTTTCAGGAAGATATCTAGAAGGGGAATAGCTGAGTCAAATGGACCATGTAGTCCTAGTTTTTTGAGAAATCTCTATACTGAATTCCATAGTGGTTTTACCAAGAGTTTGTTTTTCCCCATAGCATTTATTATTGCTTTATTTGTTGATAACAGTCATTTTTTCTGGAGTGAGATCAAATATCAATGTTATTTTAATTTGCATCTCTTGAATGACCAGTGATGTTGAATAATTTTTTTTTTTTTGGTACCAGTTATCAATCTCACAGCCTCGCACTTGCCAGGCAAGTGCTTTCATCACTGAACTAAATCCCTGGCCCTGAACACTTTTTCCTTTTTTTCTTTTTTGAGACAGGGTCTCGATATGCAGTTCAGACTGGCCTTGAGTTCACTTTGTAGCGCAGGCTGGTCTCGTACTTGAAACGATCCTCCTGCCTCAGCCTCCTGAGTGCTGGGATTACAGGCATGAACCACCATGCCCGGCCTGAACACTTTTTCATATATTTATTTGCCATATCTATTTCTTTATCTGAGAAGTGTCCATTCATTTCAGATGCTCATTTTTGGATTGGGTCTTTAAATTTGGGGGAGTTCTGATTTTGTGAGTTTTTTTTTTTTAATGTATTCTATACAGTAGTCTTTCCCACACTGTGAGTTGTCTCTTCACTCTGTTGGTACTTGCTTTAGCTGTGCAAAAGTTTTTAAAATAAATTTCCAGGAATAAAAAGATTTCCAGTTGTGGTGACACATGCCTGTAATCCCAACACTTGGGAGGCTTATACAGGAGGATCTCTGTGAGTTGGAAGCCAGCTTAGACTACATAATGAGTTCAAGGCCAGCCTAAACTATAGAGTGAGACCCTGTCTTTAAAAAAAAATGAGATCTCACTTGGGGATTTTTCTTTTTTTTGAGACAGGGTCTTGTTTTGCAATTCAGGCTGACCTTGAATTTACAGTGACCCAGTGATAGGATTACAGGTGTACACCATCATTCCTGATTGAGTATTGCTTCTCTTTCAATTTCATTAAACAGTTTGAGATTATAGCAGCATTAGATGTTCTCTAAATTTTCTTTATAGAATTCAGCAATGAATCCATCAGGACCTGGGCTTTACTTTGTTGGTAGTTTTTTTTTAATTTAGATGTTGATAGGTTTTTAATTACATCTTCAATTTCATTGACTGATAGTGGTTCATTTAGAATTTTTATATCTTGTTGATTCAGCTTTGGTAATTCTTACATATCTTGGAATCTGTCTGTTTCTTCTGTGTCTTCCATCTTATTAGAATATAATTTCTCAAAGTAAGTAGTGATGATTTTCTGGATTTCTGTAGGATCTATTGTGATTTCACCCTTTTCATTCCTAATTGCATGGGTTTGAGTCTTTTCTTCCCTTTTATTGATAAGATTGGTTAAGGGTTTGTCAATTTTATTTAATCTTTCAAAAACCAACTATTTGACTCATTGATTCTTTGTAATGTTTTCTTAGTCTGCACTGCATTAATTTCTGTTCTGATATTTACAATTTCTTCCCTCATAGGAGTTTTGATTTTGGACTGGGAATCAAACTCACAACCTTGCACTTGGCAGGCAGGTGCTTATACCAATGAGCTACTGAGCTAAATCCCCAGCCCTCTTCATAGGAGTTTTGGAACTGATTTTCTCTGTTTGTAGGAGCTTGATGTTCAACAATAGGTTGTTTATTTGAGCTCACTCTGTTTTTCTGATATATGAATTCACTCCTATAAATTTCCTTTGTAGGACTACTTTAATTGCATCCCATAAATTCTGGTATATTGTATTGGTATTAGACTTTAATTTTAGAAACTATTTTTTTTTTTTGGTACCAGGGATCGAACTCACAACTGCATGCTTGCAAGACAGGTGCTTATGCCACTGAGCTAAATCCCCAGCCCTCTAATTTTTTTCTTTAATTTAATCTGTGACTCACTGATTGTTCAGGAGGGTGTTATATAATTTCTATATATTTATGAAGTTCTCGTGGTTTCTTTTGGCATTGATTTCCAATTTCATTTCACTATGGTCTGAAAATATGCATGGGATAATTTGCATTTATTTAAACATGTTCTTTTTTTAAAAATTAAATTTTAATTTTTTTTGGAACCTGGGATCAAATTCAGCACCTCGCACTTGCCAGGCAGGCACTTATGCTGCTGAGCTAAATCCCCTATTTAAACATGTTCTATGAACTCATATGTGGTCTGTTTTGGAGAATATCCCATGTGTATACAAAGTCTTCCTGAACATTGCTGTGGTCCAGGAAAGTCCACATTTGTAATCCCATGGAAAAGTTATTAGAATTCTAGTAAGTTAATTCCAATCTCCTACTTCCAGTGCAATGCATGGTGAGAATAAAAACAGTAAGGCATGTTTGTAGTTGTGGGGAGTCAAGGGGATCATAAGCCCAGCTACCACAATGCCTAACAGAAACAAAGACCTCAATCCAGGGCCAAATTTGGGATTTTTTTTTTCAAATTCGGGTTTTATTAGTTCGTGAAGAGGAGAGTGGCTTGAGGATGAGTGACTGTGAGAGCATGTGAACAGGGCGGGGTAGGAGGCCTAAAATCACTGTATAATATATATCGAGAGAGACATGCAAAAAGAGTCATCCATGGGCTGCCTTGCAAGTGCAAGGTCATGAGTTCAATCCCTGGTTACTCCCCCCCCCCCAAAGAGTCATCCACATAGCACAATTTGAGGCAGTATCTAATGTTTTGGAGTCAGTGCTTCAGCTCTGATGTGTAATTTTTTTTATGCCCTGAGAGAAGTCATAGGCTCTTACCTCAAGGCTCAGTCTCAGCAGCATAGCTATATTTGGCCTAGTTCACACATATTATTTGGGAGCTGTAGTTGGGGTAACACTGACCTGTCAACTTGCTTCAAAGATTAGTATCAATACCTTGGCTAGACCCATTTGCACTGCTTAAGGCCAATTAAGGGGATAAAGATAAAATTTAGCCAGCTCTGTACATATCAATACACAAAAATAGGATCAAATGGTTTTCTTTCAAGGAGAGTCATCCAGGTGGTCCTCCACACACGCGTAGCTAGGAGGAATGTGTATTTGGATGTTATGGGGTGGAACACTCTGCAGACATCTACTAAGTTCATTTATTTAAAAGTTTGGTTCACTTCTGGTATTTGTTGATTTTTTTTTCTAGTCATCTTTCTGTTTGTCACAGTGGGTATTGAAGTCCTCCATTACAATTGTATTAATGCTTATTTGATTTTTTAAATTTGATTTTTCATGTCTGTTATTATTTGTTTTATATAGTTGTGTGTGCTGGTATTTGGAGCACATATATTTATGATTGTTATCTCTTCCTCTGGGCTTGTTCCCTTTATAAGGGTGTAATGACATTTGTTGTCTCTTCTGATCAATCTTGGCTTGAAATCCACTTGGTCTGCAAATAGAATACTCCTGCTTTTTCCAGTTTCCTGTTCCATGGAATATTGTTTTCCATCCTTTGACTTGCAGTCTATGAATTTCTTTTTGAATTAAATGTATTTCTTGTATGTAGTGTATTGTTGAATCTTACTTTTTGATCTATTCTGCCAGTCTCTTTGTTTTGATTGGTGAATTGAGACTACTTACATTATGGTTATAACTGATATGTGTTGACTTATCCTTGTCATGTAATTTTCCTGTTGTTGGTTCTCACTCCTGTTTAATTACTTGCCTTGCATGGCAGATTCGTTCTGTTGTGGTTTATGAAGTTGTAATCTTTGTTATCTGTTTCTAGAATGTCCTTTAGAATAATTTGGAGTGCCATTTGGTAGTCATGAATTTCTTCAAGTGTTCTTTGTCTTGAAAGCGTCTTATTTTTTCCATCAATTTTGAAAGATAGTTTTGTGGGGTACATCGATCTGGATTAGAGGTTGTTTTCTTTTAAGGCTTGAAATACTTCACTTCAAGCTCTCCTTGACTCAAGGGTTTGTGTTGAGAAGTCTGCCGTGATACTGTGTTTTTTTGTTTTTGTTTTGTATTGGGAATCAAACTCAGGACCTTGTGCTTGCCAGGCAGGTGCTTGCTGCTGAATTATCTCCAGCCTTCTGCTGTGATTCTGATGGGCTTTTTTTTTTTTTTTTTTTTGGTACTGGGGATCGAACTTGCGACCTCACACTTGCCAGGCAGGCGCTAAGCCACTGAGCTAAATCCCCAGCCCGTTTTTTTTTTTTTTTTTGCTTTTTGAGACAGGGTCTCACTATGTAGTTTAGGCTGGCCTTGGGCTCACTTTGTAGCCCAGGCTGGTCTCGAACTTGCAATGATCCACCTGCCTCAGCTTCCCAAGTGCTGGGATTACAGGAGTGTGCCACCATGTCTGGCTGATGGGCTTTCTTTTATAGATGATTTGTTTCTTTTCTCTAACAGTTTTTAATATTCTGTCCTTGTACTGAATTTCTGGAATCTTGGTTGTTATATGCCTTGGTGTGGATTTTTTTTTATCATGGCTAATTGAAGTTCTATACACTTTTTTTTGGCCTCAGTTATCTGTATGTCAAATTCCTTCTCTATGCTTGTGAAGTTTTTTGCTATTACTTCTGTAAACAGGTTTTTAAATGTCATTTGTACCATGTCCTGCTTTTTCATAGACTCTGATCAATCTTATGTAACTGTTCTTTGCATCTTCTAGCCACTGTTGGATTTTTTTGTTGTCTTGTGCTTTTTTAAAGACATTCTTCTTTTCATTATCACTAACTGAAATCCCATCTTCTGTATCTGATATTTTCTCTTCACATTGGCTCATTGTTCTGTGTATACATTCAATGGAATTTTTAATCTGTTTGAATGTTTGTAGATTCTGTTTCTTTCCTATGTTGCGTATTGATGGTTTCCATCATTTTCCTAAGATCCTCTATTTTTTTTTATCTGTATCTGCTCTAAAGTCACTAACTACATCTTTCATTATGGTGATCATCTCTAGTTAATTGACTTTTGGGTTTTGAGTCTGTTACAAGGTACCTCTTCCATTTATTGGGAATGGGAAGTTGCTGCCTATTTGGCCTAGGTCCTGGTTCTTTGGCACTGGCCTATAGTATTGTTTATGACCCTTAGTGTCTTAGTTGCTTTTTATTCTTTGCTGAGACAAAATATTGGAAGCCCAAAATTAGGGAAGGAAAGGTTTATTTCTTACAGTTCTTAGAAATTTCAGTCCATATTCAGTTGGCTCCAAGGCAGAGTGGCATGGTGGGCTGCAGTTCATGGCTGCTGTAAACAGCAACCACAAACCAGCAAGAGGGAGCAACACACTTCCTATCCGCCTTTACATCATATCCTGGCTTTGCCCCTGAGCAGATGAAACACACCACCAATCCAAGTGTGAGACAAACCAATCACAAATGCTTGATTTGGTCACATCCATAATTCCATGAGGCACGGGGGCCACTGACATGACACTTAGCTAATCTCCATCTTAGCATATCAGGAAGAACAACTGATTAAAACAATTATGTCACCTTCAGTAAAGTAGTACAGTCAGCAATGACAACAGCAATGAAACACAGCCTAGAAAGTGACAAACTGTGGTAACTATTAATGTGCCATCTTTAACCATATGAACAAGATTCATGGCTATATAACAAAATCTAAAATGAATCAGAAGAGGCTGGGGATATAGCTCAGTGGCACAGAACCCACCTGGCAAGTGCCTAAGTTCGATTCTCAGTACAAAAACAACAACAACGACAAAAACCCCAAAAACCCGGGCTGGGGATTTAGCTCAGTGGCATAAGCACCTGCCTTGCAAGTGCATGGTCGTGAGTTCGATCCCCGGTACCAAAAAAAAAAAAAAAACCCAAAACCAAAAACCCCCCAAAATTATATACAGGACCCTCAGGGGAGAAAATTTAAAAGAAGTTTGGGGGAAAATAGAGAAAGAGAAGACAAGAAATTAGAAGCAAGGCTGGAGGACAAAAGAAAATCATGCAAACTTTGGGAAGCTGATACAGAAGACAGGAGAGAGAGAAGGAAGAAATAAAAAAAAGAAAAAAACTGAACAATGACAACAACAAAACTAGAAATCATGTTCACAGTCAAATACAAACATGAACAACCAAGAAAAATAAAAACAAGAATGAGGAAAAGAAAATAAGAAAAAAAAGTCCACTTCAAAGCATGTCTCTGCTGTTACTGGTAGACAATGTGGGCAGACAGTCCAGATTTGAGTTGATTAATCCCAGGGAGCCAGTTGTAGCATTATGGAAGAGTGGTGCCTAATCCCAGTAAATCTGCACCTTTAGTTCCACTGAAGTTCAGGCTGGTTTCTTCCTGTGAGGCTGTAATCCATTTTTTCATCCTGCAGCACTCCTCACTGCTCTGTGTTGAGAAACAAAGCCCTTGCAGACTTGCATACATCAAAACTATCTATGCATTGGTAACTGGAGGGCTCTGAGTTTCTTTTCCCTCTTCAGTCTACCTCAACTCCCACTCACCTCCCTGATTGATACCAATAAAAGCCATGAACTTTTGGAGACAAGGCCTTTTGTTCTAGAGAGAATAGTTGGTCATCCCAGAGCTCCTTGACTGCAGAATATTCTGTCTTTCTTTTGCATCTTGTGTGCCCTATTGCTGGGTGGTTTAGACTGATACCCTCATTAGGGGTTTTGGTATCTTTCCTAGCAGTCCTGTTAATAAAATGCCATAAAATGTCCCAATTAAGAGAGTAAACAAAAGATCAGCGAATCTAGAAAATGTTTAAATAATCAATTTTTAAAAACCCTGCCTGCAAATGAGCTGGTATCCTTTTGGGGAAGGGATTCTTGCCTTTCCCAAAACCAGCCTTAGCAAAGTCTGTTGCTGTGCACTGGGATTAGCCATGGGCAATGACTCAGTTGACAGGCCCCCGGCTGACACATGGAAGCCGACTTCAGTCCCTTAGGTTCTTGCCAACACAGCTTATGAGACCATACCAGGTGCTGGTGCTCATATGTATAAAAATATCATTCACACTTTCCCGATTCGTGTGTGTATAGCTCATGTGCTCTCGATTGACCCGTACCACTTCCTTGCCTGCTGCCCAGTGCCAGTGACTTTGCCCTTCTGATGACAAGGACACAAGAAACACAGGACTGCTGCCATCAGCAGTTAACATGCTTAGGAGGTGACTGGTGATTAGAACATTTAAAAAAAATCTGTGCCATGGGCTTAATGGATAGGTCTTTGCATTTTGCCACGCATCCTGAAGATGAGTATGGAGGAGCACGCATTTGGCCCCCTCACACTGGGAAGGGGATTCGCGGGTCGATCCTGCCATAAGAAACATCAGGTAGATGCTGGGCATCAGCACGCCAGCGCTGTGCCACAGGTATCTGACAGCTGGGTGTTTGCATGTTTCCCGGTCCTTTGGGATTCTGTGCTTTGGTATCAACTCTCCAAGGACTCATACAGGAGGGATTTAGTTCCTTTGGGGTAATGCTTGTTTGGTTTTTCGCTTGGCCCTTTATGGAGCCACTCTTCCACAGTGCACGTGAGTCGGCGTCCGGTCCACTTGCGGACCTGCACGAATTCTCATGGCCTGTATTCGTCTGCCTAGCCACGCCACTCCCTCATCAGTGGCCCCAAAGGAAACTTACATCCTATGAAAGGAACAAAACACCTACTTTGGACTCGGGCAGTGGCACTACGCGGAGCTGAGTATGCCTTTATAGCAGCAGGAGGTGGGTGGGGCCTGCCGGCGACGTGACGCGATGACGTCAGGCGTACGGAGGTGGGGTTGCTGGCGGCGTTGCTCATTTGATCCCTCAGGTCTCTGTCTTCCATCCTCTGTTCTGCTGCTGGCCAGCTCCCACGGTCCGGCGTCCGCCGCTTGGCCTTGTCCCCTCCTTTTGGGGCTCCGTCCGGCCATGGGCCCGCTCCCGCCGCGCCGTCGGGCCGGGGGCCGCTGAAGCGCGGCGCCAAGATGGGCGAGGGAGGAGTAGGGCCCGAGCGCCAGCCCAAGCAGCCCGGGTGCCCCGCGCGCGCCCGCCCGCGTCGCCGCGGGGATGCCCGCGCCCGTCGCCGCGCCCTGAGCGCCTTTGTCTGCCGCCCGCGCCGCCCGCTGCACCCCTAGCTCGGCCGACGCCGGAGCATGGAGCCGGGCTGGGCCCCCTCCCCACCGGGCCCGGAGGAGCCAGTGCGCGGGGACCCTCTACCTGAGGCGCGCCCCGCGGAGCCCGAAGACTGTGTGCCCTGCCGGCGCGGCCTGCCCCCCGGGGCGTCTCACGGGGTGGGCGAGAGGCTGCTGGCGCGTCATGGGCCGCCCTCAGACCCGAGCCTGGTTACGCCGCTCTCCGGAGATCCCGCGGCCACCTCGGAGGATGGTGCGCGCCTCCGCGCTGTGTTTGACGCCCTGGACGGAGACGGAGACGGCTTCGTCCGCATAGAAGACTTCGTTCAGTTCGCCACGGTCTACGGAGCGGAGCAGGTAATGGGCCAGCGGGGCAGCGCGGGTTCCGGGCATGTTTGCGGGAAGAGGGTCTGCTCGGAGAAGCCAGGTCGCCCTCCGCCGGCGCCACAGTTGGTACCTCTTTTGGATAGAGAGGTAAAGAGGAGGACTGCAGAGGCCAGACTGGTAGATGACTATTTTGGACACGGTCACATTACTGTGCATGCTTGACGCTTGTTCTGCTGGCTTGTTTCTTCTGAATTGGGAGGCCGCACTCGCAGGTCTTCAGAATTAAAGATGTTCAGTTCTATGCCTTCCATGACAGGGATAGGAAAGAAAATGAGTTGGGGTGCCCATTGACACTTGCCGACTCTAGCAAAACTCGCATAAGGGTCTTCTCCACTCCTGGTTGAAAGGTGAACTGTGCAGCCAGCGACAGAGGCATCAGAGGCACTGTGGGTCCCACTCTGGCCAAGGCTGCGGGGGAAGCTGCCTAGGAGACCTCGACCTTCTTGTTGCCCTCAGCACTCACTAGTCTCGGTGGAGGTGACAGTGGAGCTGTGAGTGCTCCGTTTATAACCTGGAGACATCAAATAGATTACCATGTTCAATGTTAAATATTTTAGTGGTAGGAAATCCTTGAAGTGCTGACCTGCTAATTTTCATATGTTACTCGTTTCTCACACGCAAGCAGACATTTGTTAAGTGGGTGTTCAAGTACATGTGCATGTTTGAGCCAAGAAGTCTGTAAGACAGGAGGTATAATTGACACACTGACTGCTATTTGGGATGTCAATCACAACATTAAGAACCCTTATAAAGGACCTGTGTGTTCCTTGAATATTTATAGTATCCACTGAGCAGTTGGTAGGAAGAACCAGACTGATAATTCAGTGCTCCCTGTTTACTGAGTTAATACTTGGAAAGATGTGTAAGTGCCTGCAGCTTCCTGGACCTCCAGGTTTAGGCAGGTAGGGCTCAAATTCTTAACTCTGGGCTGGAAGAGATTGTTGGGGTAGGTTCAGTGGTAAACAGCAATGTGCCTGATGATTCCCTGTGTGATTCACATGGTTGCTGGTCCAGCTTCTTTATGTTGTTTTTTTTTTTTTAATCGGTACCGGGGACCGAACTCACGACCACGTGCTTGCAAGGGGTCATCTTCTTTTTCATGTTTTTCCTTCTTCTCTTGGGGTGGAGAGTGCCTTGAGTTAATGGTGGTTTACTAGTGGGATGTATCTTCTCTGCATACTTGCTCCTGCCTTATTACACTAGTTATATACTCAGGCCAGTGTTACATTTATGCTTGTCTTACCATAACCTGACTCTATTCACTTTTTTTTTTTTTTGGTACTGAGGATTGAACTCATGACCTCGTGCTTGCCAGGCAAGCACTTATGCCAGTGAGCTAAATCCCTAGCCCAACTCTGCTCAGTTGTATTTTCACTGACTCTTTGCCACTGTTCTCTGAAGTGGGAACTAGGCAATCAGGTTTCATCTCCACTTTACAGGATGCTTAGAAAGATTAAATAGCTATCTCCAGGTTCCACAGTAGGTCTTTGGCTCCTCACTTTGAGATGGCTCCTTTTATTTTATTATTTATTTATTTATTTATTTATTTATTTATTTTTTGTCTTTTTGAGACAGAGTCTTGCTTTGCAGTTCAAAATGACCTTGAGTTTATTTGGTAGTGCAGGCTGATCTTGAACTCTGCAACAACGATCCTCCTGCCTCAGCCTCCCAAGTGCTGGTATTATAAGCATGTGCCACCATGCCTGTCTCATGGCTCCTTTTAGATGTGTGGCTTAGACTATTCCTACCAAATTTCATTGTTTTTGACTTCCACAAAACTCTCTTTGAGGAACATCTTTCGCTATAATGTCCCCAGTTGATCACAGTGGGAAAAACTTTAGATCGCTTTTTGAGGCTGAGCTTTTTTGTAATTATGAAATAGAAATAGGTCAAAAGCTGAGAATGGTTGTACATGCCTGAAATCCCAGCACTTGGAAAGCTGAGTCAGGAAGATCATTCTGAGTTCAAGGCCAGCCTGGGCTCTACATAAAGAATTCAAGGTCAGCCTGAACTACATAGTGAGACTTTGTTGCAACCCCCCCCCAAACAAACAAACCCCAAGACCCCAAAAAAGAAACACTAAACAATAAAAATGGATCAGAATTCTATGGCTCCTACTGGGTTTAAATTTTGAGAGAGGCCCAGATGATTCAGGGTTTAATGGGAATGGAGTGTGGAGAGATGTATGGCATGGTTCCACTGCTTCTGACTCCTCAGGAAGCAGCAGTGTTGGACTGATCCAGGTGCTTAGATTTGGACTAGTTTTCAGCAAGAGTGGAGGAGAACTCTTGATTTCTTTGAGCTGTCTTAGCTACTATTTCATAGCAGATAATGTACAGAGTAATGATAGACTGTGTGTGTGTGTGTGTGTGTGTGTGCGCGAGCGCGCCCATGTAAGTATTGATACAAATGACTCAGGCTTGCTTTTCTCCAGGCCCAAGTGAGAGTACATTATAGAGAAGGGGACAAGAAATATTTGCTAATGATGGAATAGTTTAAACTGAAATATTCTGCTTGTTGTTGACTATGTTAAAACTTTTAAAATGAAACGTGAGCTGAATGTGGTGGCGCATGTTTCTAATTCCAGTATTTAGGAGGCTGAGGCAGAAGGATTGCTGTGCATTTGAGGCCAGCATGGACCACATAGTAAGTTAAGGCCAGCCTATACTATATAGCAAGACCTTGTCTCAAACAAACAAAACAAAACCCACACAAAAGCAGAGTAGTATAATGAAGACCCCCCCCCACCTAGCCCCAATGTTTCAAGAATCAGTAAACTACCCTCCAGCCTTGAACTTGCTTCTTAGCCTAGACTGACCTCCAACTCCCAATCCTTTTGCCTCTGCCTCCCAAGTGCTGGGATTAAAGTAAGACATGTGCCATGGGCCCAGCTTCCATAACTGTGAAACTGATTCCTGGCATTGTGTATTATTTCATTTTAAAAATCTCAGTATACAGCCGACTGTGGTGGCTTACACCTGTAATCCCAGCACTTGGGAGGCTGAGACAGGAGGATCATTGCGAGTTCGAGATCAGCCTGGGCTACAAAGTGAGCTCAAGGCCTGCCCGAACTGCATAGAGAGACCCTATCTCAAAAAGACCAAAAAAAAAAAAAAAAAAACTCAGTATACATCTGCAAATGAGAAAGAATGTTTTTGTTTGAATGCTTTGTTGAATGTTTTGTTTTTGTTTGTGTGCTGTGATTATAAGGGAAGTTTTTTATTTTTATTTTTGGCAGTACTGAGAATTGATTCAGGACCTTGTACTTGCTAGGAAAGAACTCTACTGATAAACTACATCACCAGCTCTTTTTTTTTTTTTTTTTTTCTAATTTTGAGACAGAGTTTTACTAGATTGGCCAGGCCAAACTGGCCTGAAACTTTTGATCCTCCTGCTTTAGCCTCTGGAGTAGCTGGGATTAAAGGTGTGGACTACCACAGTGGGTTTTAGAATTTTTTTTTTCTTTTCCTCTGATACTGGGAATTGAACCCAAGGCCTATGCATTGAGTTATATCCCCAGCCTTTCAAAAAATTTTATTTTGAAGACTAGGTCTTGTTCAATCACTAAGTTGCCCAGCCCAAGCTGGAACTTTTGATCCTCCTTCTTCTGCTATCCAGACTGATGGGATTACAGACCAGAAGCAAGTTCCCAGTTTAGGATTTTTTATTTAGTTTTGTTTTTGAGATGGGATTATAGGTGTGGACCACTATGGCTAGGATCCTTTTTTTTTTTTTGGAGACAGGATGTTGCCTTGCAGTTCTGGGTGTCAGTTGAGTTTGTGGTGATCCTCTTGCCTCAGCCTTCTCAGTGCTGAGATTACAGGCTTGTGCTACCATACCTGGCCAGGATTCTTTTTAAAATTTGTGATTTTGTAGAATCCCTAGGGACATTCAGATAAGCCTGATGATAACAGTGAAGATCATAGGTTTCTGTACTTTCCACCAAAATACTGATTGTATGACAGACTGGCCAGTCATGTTGCTGACCTTGGTGATAACAACTAGATTATCTTGGTATGTGCCTTATTTTCAGAGATAGCACGTCCTTTGGGCTGGATACCAGTGTTTTTTATGTAACCTGTTTATGAAAGTAACATTTTAAATTATTTAAGTGGGTTATCTGAATTTTTAATAGGGCAGCTCCATTTATCATACAGGTGCTGTGGTGTCCCTGTTTCTTCAGCAGTGTCATGGTGTGTTTGGATCTCATTGTATCATTTCATTTGGTGGTGGATCTCATGTGGTGTGACATAAACCCACTGTTATGTCACAGAAATCAGCAGGTAAAAGGTGAAGGGAGTCACAGTGGAGCAGGACTTTATAGTTATGTGTCCGGGCAGCAGATGTGGAGTTGGAATAGGCTGCATTCAAAACTCCTGCTGTCTCTGACATGAACCTCCATGATGCGAAAGGGCCTGATGCCTTTATTGTCACCACCAACCCATCAAAAGTGGAGATTGTAAAATAACTTCTAAGTGTTGTAAGGCAGAATTGGTTCCTTTTAGAGATAATTATTATTTTGTTGCTGCTGTTGTTCTGAGACAGAGTCTTACTATGTGGTTCAAGCTGGGCTTTTACTCACTGTGTATCCCCGACTAGTCTAGAACTTGTGATCCTCCTGCTTCAGCCTTCTGAGGGCTGGGATTATAGGTATGTGCTACCACCTCCTGCAAAAAAAAAATTATTTATAAAGATTATCTTCATATTTTACTTTAGAGTCACTTAAGAATTTGAATTTTGACAGTTACTGATCTTCTCTAAAAAACTTTGATTGGAGTGCCCTTTGGTAAGGTAGTGGACCATCTTACAGTAGTCTTCAAAGGAGAGGGGTTGTAGAGAAATTTCCCTGGTTTTCATCTGTAATAGTGGCAGCGGGTAGTTCCCAGGGATATTTGACTGTCTCTATTGTTGCTCCAGTGTTATTTGAAGTCTCTCTTAGCCTTGGATTGGAGTGGCTGTGACCCTATGAATGAGGGAGTGTGGTGAGCTGTGGTGTGTGATGATACATGTGTGTGAAGGACTGGGATGTGTTTGTGGGTGGCACGTGTGTGTGTTGAGCAAGTGAGTGTGTGTATCTCTGCATATATGTACAGATTTAATTGCTAAAGGGCAGATGAAATTCTGTTGGGCTTGGATTATAGGCAGTTTTGTTAGTGTTTTTTTTTTTTTTTTTGTACTGGGGATTGAATTCACAACCTTGCACTTGCCAGGCAGGCACTTAACCACTGAGCTAAATCCCCAGCCCTTGTTAGTGTTCTTAAAAAAGTGCCTTTTTTTAGTATAAAAGTAACACATTAGCTGGGCATGGTGGTGCACACCTGTAATCCCAGGACTCTGGAGGCTGAGGCAAGAGGATCATTGCATGAGTTCCAGAACACCCTGGGTTACAAAGTGAGCTCAAGGTCAGCCTGAATTGCATGTTGAGACCTTGTCTCAAAAAGACAAAAGAAAAAAAAAAAAAAGGAAACAAAAATAAAAGTAAAACACATTATTGAGCCAGGTGTGGTGGCATACTCTTGTAATCCTAGCAGTGGGGAGACTGAGGCAAGAAGATCACTGAGTTTGTGATTAGCCTGTGTTACATAGTTATTTCAAGGCCAGCCTGAGCTAAACAGTGAGACCCCATCACAAAAACAAAACAAAACAAAACAAAAAAAAGTAGCATGTTGTTAAAGAAACATACTGATTTTTGTGTTTTCTACCTTGAGATTTTTTTCCTTTTTTCTTTTGGTATCAGGAATCGAATTTAAGACCTTGCTCTCGCCAAGCAAGTGCTTGTGTCATTGCGCTAAATCCCCAGCCCCTCTACTTTGAGATTTTACAATAATGAGCATGTGAAAGACTCTTGGGTTAATCGCATTATTCTTAATGGTAGGAATGGTCTTTTTTTTTTTTAATTGTACCAGGAATCGAATGATAGGGACTATCTTAATTTTTGTTTAACTTTTCAAAAGTAGCGTGTCTACTACCTTTTATGTAATCTGTTTATGAAAGCAGCTTTTTAAAATATTTGGTTTTTTGTTTGTTTGTTTTTGCATTCTTTTGAGACAGAGTCTTGCTATGTGGTTCAGGGCTGACCCAGAACTCATGACAGTCCTCATGCCTCAGTCTCCTGAGTGCTGAGATTGCAGTGTGTACCATCATGCCCAACTAAAATATTTAAATGTATTATCTAAATTTTTATTTTAAAATGTGTTGATTGAGAGTCTCGCTATGTAGTCCAGGCTGGTGTCTAACTAGAGATCCTTTTGCCTCAGTCTGAGTGTTGTAATTACAAGTGCGAGCCACTGTACTAAATAATCTGAATTTTAATTTTTTTTTCTGGTACCGGGGATTGAACTCACAATCTCGTGCTTACCAGGCAAGCACTTATAACACTGAGCTAAATCCCCAGCCCAACAATCTGAATTTTTACCTCCATTTATTTATTTATTTATTTATTTATTTATTTATTTATTTATTTATTTATTTTCAGTACCAGGGATTTGAATTTATGACCTTCTGCTTACTAGGTAAGCACTTGAGCCACTGAGCTAAATCCCCAGCCTAACAATCTGACTTTAAAAAAGTGTTATAAGGGGCTAGGGATTTAGCTGAGCGGCATAAGCGCCTGCCTTGCAAGCATGCAGTCATGAGTTCAATCCCCGGTACCAATAAAAAAAAAAAGTGTTATAAAATGGAAAATGACCAATAATCCCAGTATCCTGAGATACTATTAACATTTCAGTACATTTCTTTCTAGGCTGTTTTACACATAGACATTTGTGTTATCTACAAAAATGTATAATTTTTGTGTCTATATACAAAAATGTATAATTGTGATTGTATTTGGTAGAAGGCATGTTATTTTTTTTCTTTGGTTCTAAGAATCAAACTCAGAACCTTGCGCTTGCCAGGCAGGTGCTTGTGCTGCTGAGTTATATCCTTGGCCCAAAGCCATGTTATATTTACGTATGTTCATTATTTTAAAAAAGGAAGCCAGGGGTAGGGGCGTAGATAGGTGATAGAACACTTGCTTAACATGTCTAAGGCCTTGGGTTTGATACCCAGCACTTATGTGTGTGTGTGTGTGTGTGTGTGTGTGTGAGAGAGAGAGAGAGAGAGAGAGAGAGAGAGAGAGACTAAATAGTACCAGTAAGCAATAAAATAAGATCACTTGATCACTTGTAATCCCACCAAGGAGGGATATAGCTACTTAACAGGTAATTAAAATTATGTCATGCATATGTCATTTTACAAAAAAGCTGTGATTTCCATGTTGTTACTTTTGTGTGTGTGTGTTTTGTGTGTGTGTGTGTGTATTTTTTGTTTTGTTTTTTGAGACAGGCCCAGGCTAGCTTCAAATTCACTCTAGTTCTCCTGCCTCAGCCTCCTGAGTGCTGGGATTACAAATGTGTGCTACAGACATGGCCTTTGAATATGCCCTTTGACCTGTGTTTTGGAACGGGAGGTTTCTAATATTAGGTGTATGTTTTAATGGAAGACCATTAGGTTTCCTTGTCCCTGGGAAGATTCAGAATTGCCAAGGGTTAGGGCACAAGGATTAAGCATAGGTTAGGATCCAACACATAGTAGGACTTTCTTGGATAGTTGTAAAGTACACCAAGGTCATAGGTTGCTTCCCTTCCAAATATTTATTCTGTTTAAATTCTGAAAACAGCATGGACATTAATTATAATTGAAATTTCAGACAGAGGGTTGGGTACCCCTTTAAGATTATTGTGTAGCTCTTAGAAATGATAATTACATAGGCTCTAAACTTAGACTACTACTTATGAGTGAATAGAATGGTCTCCTAAATTGATTGGTATAAGGTAATTACAACTGTGTAAAAATTATGTATATGAAAAGTCTTAAATAAATGTTAGCACATGCCTATAATACCAGCACTCCAGGAGGCTGAGACAGGAGGATCAAAAGTTTTAGTTCAAAAGTGCCTGCCTGGCTAGCGTGAGGTCATGAGTTCGATCCCTGGTGTTCTCCCCCCCACCAAAAAAAAAAGTTCTAGCTCAGCCTGGGTGATTCAGCAGCTTAGTGAAATCCTGTCTCAAAAAACAAAAAGGGAGCTCATTGTGAAGGCTATGGGTTCAGTCCCCAGTAAGACATGCACACATGAAATATTTAAAATAATTTTAGTTCTGTGTATGCGTATGTTGGGGAGATGAGTATGTAGGAGGGTATGGTGGGAATGGGATTGATTTCATTTAAGATGTTAAGCTAAATTTCCTATTACTGGTTTTAATTATTTTGCAGAGTAGTATCTCTTGCACATTGCACAAATTTCAAACAATACAAAAGAAAATCTAATAAAATTATGACAGTCTTTAGAAATTAAAAAATTTAAGCTGGCTATGGTGGAGCATGCCTATAACTTCTGTTCTGGCAGAATTCTACAAAAAATTTAGAAAAGATCTAATACCACTATTTCTCCAAACTCTTTAATGAAATTGAAAGGGAAGCTATACTTCTAGATTCATTCCTGTCAGTAAGCAACCAAAACCACAGAAGGACCCAATTAAGAAAGTGAACTATAGGCCAACTTTCCTAATGAACATTGATGCAGAAATCCTCAATAAGATACTGACAAACAGACTGCAGCAAATTGTCAAGAAGATTGTACACCATGATCAAGTGGGATTCATCCCAGGGATGCAGGGATGGTTCAGTATATGTAAATCCATAAATGTAGCACACCACATCAACAGAGCCAAGGACAAAAATCATATAATCATTTCAATAGATGCAGAAAGAGCTTTTGACAAAGTCTAGCACCCATTCATGACAAAACTCTATAGAAAATTGGAAAAGGTGGCCTTTATCTCAATTTGATGAAAGCCACCTATGAGAAACCAATAACCAACATCATACTAAATGGACAAAAACTGAAAACTATCTAAAATCATGAACACGACAAAAATGTCCACTATCTCCACTCTTATTCAACATAGTCCTGGAAACTTTAGCTGGAGTAACTAGACAAGAGAAAGAAATAAAAGTAATAAAGATAGGAAAGGAAGTCAAGCTATCATTATTTGCAGATAACATGATTCTCGGAAGATCCCAAAAACTCCCTAAAAGACTACTAGATTCAATAAGCAAATTCAGTAGTGTAGCTGGATACAAGGTCAACACTCAAAAACCAGTAGCCTTCCTGTACACAAATAACAAACTCACTGAGAGAGAAATTGGGGAAACAATACAATTGCATCTAAAAACATGCAATACATAGGAATCAATCTAACAAAGGATGTAAGACCTCTACATTGAATACTACAGTACTCTGAAAAACAAGATTGAAGAGGATATTAGAAAATGGAGAGATACTCCACACCTTTGGGTAGGAAGAACCAATATAGTAAAAATAGCCATACTTCTAAAACTGTTTTACAGATTCAGTGCAATCCCAATCAAAATTCTAATAGCATATCTCACAGAATTAGAGAAATCAATCCTAAAATTTATCTTGAACCAGAATAGGCCTGGAATAGCAAAGGCAGTTCTGGGCAACAAAAACAAGACAGGGGGCATCCTTGACTTGAAATTATACTACAAAGCTACTGTGATGAAAACAGTGTGACACTGGCAAAAGCAAAACAAGACAAAATGGGCCCAGAGATCAATGGAACAGATTAAAAGATGCAGAAACAGCTCCAGACACTAAGCCACCTTGTCTTTGAAGAAGGTGCCAAACACATTCACTGGAAGAAAGATAGCATCTTTAATAAATGGTGTGGAGAAACTGGCTCTATATATGCCAAAGGGATGGACCCATGTCTTTCACCATGTACCAAGTTAAAATCAGAAGGGATCAGAGATCTTAATATTAAAATAGAAACATTAAATCTGCTGGAAGATAGAGTAGGTAAAACTCTTGAAGACATTGGTATAGGCAAAGACTTTATAAACAAAACCCTGATTGTACAGGAACTATCACAAAGAATCAACAACTGGAATTTCACCTTATTGAAAAGCTTTTGCATAGCAAGAGAAACCATCAACAGAATAAAGAGACAACCCAATTTGATAAAAGCCATCTATGAGAAACCAGTAAGAATAAAGATGTTTGGCAGCTATACCTCAGACAAAGCATTACTATCAAGAAACATATAAAGAACTTCAAAAAATCAGTCCTCCCAGATTTAAAGACCCAATCCAGAAATGGGCATCTGAGATAAATGCACACTTCTCAGATGAAGAAATAAAAGCAGCATGTCAATATGTGAAAAAATGTTCAACATCACTGGTCGTTCGAGAGATGCAAATCAGAACAACACTGAGATCCCATCTTACTCCAGAAGGAATGGCTCCTATCAAGAAATCAAGCAATACCAAATGCTGGAGGGGCTGTGAGGAAAAAGGAACCCTTCTCCACTGTTGGTGGGAATGGTGCACTCACTGTGAAAATAAGTTCCTCAAAAAAAACTAGGACTAGAGGTCCCATTCAGCCTACCTGTTCCCCTTCTAGGTATCTTCCAAAAAGAATTAAGAACGTGGTAGCACAGCAATATATGTGCACCTATGTTAATAGTAGAACAATTTATAATAGCCAGATCTTGGAAACAACCTAAATGCCTGTTGACTGAGGAACTAATAAAAAAGATGTGATTTTTTTTTTTTTTTGTACCAGGGATTGAACTCATGATCTTGCGCTTGCTATGCACATTCTTGTACCAGTATGCTAAACCCCTGGTAAGGTGTGATCTTTTATGCAACGGAGTACTATTCAGCTATAAAGAAGGATAAACTGGAGACTTTTATAGCTAAATGGATACGACTTGATTCCATACTCATTAGTGAAATAAATAAGACACATGTGTAAACATCATTTCATGTCACTAGTGTGAGAGGCTGAAAGAAACAATATATGTATATTTTTATGTGTATATATATGTATATGTATATAAAAATAGTTAAGATAGTTATACTGCTGATTTCTCTGAGTTCACTGAATAGGAAGATTTGTGCCAGTATTGTTCGGACAATTGATGTCTTATGTTCTGGGTGTGATTTGGGGATGACAGTGCACAATGTATGTACCATTATTACCTCCTGATTGGCATGTTTTGAAATTTAGTTTTAGTTTGGTTTTTTTTCTGCTTAAAATAAACTGGATTTTGAATAAAAAAATAAAAAAACTTATACTCTGGAAGGCTAAGATAGGAGGTGTGGATAGTTTAGTGGTTTGGCAAGACCCTGCCTCAGAATGAAATATATTAAAAAAACTGGGGATGTAGCTCAGTGCAAAAGGCTTTGAGTTCAGTTTCTAGTACTGAGGAAAAAAATTAAGCCCAAAGGATAAAATACTGTCTTGTTTAGCTGGGTGTGATGGTTGTATGCCTGTAATTTCAGCACTCAGGAGGCTGAGGTAGGAGGATCATAAGTTTGAGATCAACTAGGATGATGTACTGAATTCATAGCCAGCCTAATAAACTACATCGTGAGACCCTGTTTCCAAGCCAACTAACCAACCAACCTACCTACCTACTTCAAAGACAAAAAACTTCATTTTAACCAAGTGTCGTGGCCAGTGCCTGTAATCCCAAGAATAGAGAGGAGATCCTTCTGTCTTGGAGCTTAGGTTTTCCTCTTGACATAACACCAAACCAAGAACTCACTTCACTTTCTGCTTGTTTGGAGCTCTTTAGCCATAAGAAGATCAGAGGATTCTTTTTTTCCTTTTTTTTTTTTTCCAGTTGAGGTCAGAGGATTCTTAAAGCATTTGCAGTTCAGGTTGCAGGTAATGAAGCCTGAAAATCAAACTGTCTTCCACACCAATGAAGATCCAGCCATCTTGCAGGATATACTTCATCTGTAGTCAGTGTATTGCAGTATCTTGCCATTCTTACTAACCATCATGATTGTGGTTCTGGTCCTTTGAATTTCTGCCTGTGTATCCTTTTAGATTAAAGGAGACTAATGGGTCATGGCTACTAAGTGTAAAACATGATTCTTGATTAGGTCCTGGATTAAAAAAATAAAATTATAATGTATACTTTGAAGACATTTGTCTTTTCATGAATGCTGTGTTTATTTGCACAATATAGTTAGTGAATGTGCCAAAAATACAATAGGTTACAGGAATTGTTTGGCTAATAACTAGGTCACAAAATGAACTGGTCACTAAATGAGAGAAATTGTATATAGTATGTACATTACAATATTCAGAACAAAGAAATGAGTTTCAAAGAAAACTCCCAACTTGGTGACTTGCTTTAATTTGCATAACTCTTACATGCAGTACTGTAATATATAACAGAACATAAAACTACAGTATTATATTATACAGTACAACCAGAAAAATTACAATACTGTATAAACAAGGTATACTGTACCAAAAAAAAGACCTTGAGGCTTTATCAACAAGATGTATAGAAGTGTACCAAAAAGAAAAAGAAGAAAAGGGTTATAAATCTGAGTGATGGGTCATAAGTCCAAGCACTAGTTAAATGAGTAGGTCATTAAACAAAGAATATCTGTAATCCCAGCGCTTGGGAGACTGAGGCAGGAAGATAGTGAGTTTGTGACTAACCTGGGCTACATATCGAGGTCCTGTCTAAAAAACATCTAAACTGGGCCTGGTGTAATGGCTCACTCCTATCATCCCAGCATTCTGGCAGCTGAGGCAGGATGATTGCTGTGAGTTCAAGACCATCCTGAACTACATGGCAAGACTATGTCTCCAAAAAACAAAATAAAAAAACCAACAAAAAACCTCCATAAAAACCAAAACAACAAAGCAAAACAAAAGTTCAAAAGAGTAATGATCATATACATTGAGTTTAAAAAGTCCATGGGATCCAATGAGTAATTATTAGTCATGGTACTCCAGAGGGATCTGTGGGGCTTGTTGTAGACAAACATCAGTTAAAATAGGAGTGAAAGACTTTAGGGAATTATTTTGCAGCCATCAGTGTAATAATTGACTCAGTAAAGCATCATAAATAGTTAAGTATTGTGTAAAAAATTTGGGACAGAGAATAGAATACATAGTCTGAATTAGCATTTCATGAGTGATTAATTACAAGAGAAAAGATACCTTTACCTTAGAGAAGTCTGGCAGACCCCACCTGAATCAGTTGATCAAACTCAAACTCAGACTCACGGTTTGTGACAGATTATGTATCCTGATGGGGTACCCTGGGAACAACATTATCATCTGGGTAGTATTCTTGCCAGAATCAAATAATGAGGAAATGCTTAGACTCAGATTGTAGGGCATTTTACATAACAACCATTTGCACTCTTTAATTTTTTGTGTTTATTCATTTATTTATTTTGTCTTTTTGAGACAGAGTTTTGCTGTGCCATCCAGGCTGGTCTTTGACTCAGTTTATAACTCAGGCTGGCCTCAAACTTGCAGTGATTCTACTGCCTCAACTTCCTGAGTGTTGGCATTACAGGTGTGTGCCACCATGCCTAGCCTGTTTTTATTTTTTGACCAACAACTTATGAATGTTTATTTCAACACAGTGATCTTCAAGTTCAATGAGGGAAAATGTTTCATTATAGTTTCATTTTGTAAATCTCTTTATGTGAGGTTGTAAATGAGATGCAAATGTATAGTATTGTACAGAGAAGCAGCTAAAATTAGGGCTAGATTTTTCAAGGCAACTTTCTTGACTGTGCAGCACTAAATATATTAAAAGTTTTCTAAAATGGATACATGAAGTACATTTATAATATTCTCTCTTTTTTTTTTTTGTCTTTTTGAGACAGGGTCTCTCTATGCAGTTCGAGCAGGCTTTAAGTTCACATTGTAGCCCAGGCTGGTGTCAAACTCACAACTATCCTCCTGCTGAGGCCTCCTGAGTGCTGGGATTTATAATATTCTCTTAAAAGGGTTTATTATAAATCAGTTTCATAGGCGATAATGAAATAAAAGGATTACATACAGTTTTATAAGAAACAGGCAGGTGGGCTGGGGATTTAGCTCAGCGGCATAAATGCCTGCCTTGCAAGTATGGAGTGGTGAGTTTGATCCTTGGTACTGATAAAAACAAACAAACAAACAAATAAAGAAACAGGCAGGGAACAGAGGAGGGCCGAGATGATTTTATGACCTTGTGGCAACATTCTTACGGGAAAGGTCCCTGTAAGGGAAATCAGACATTCCGTAAAAACAGCAGCATTTAACAAACAGGTTTGTGGTAACGCGGTCTACATTTTTGTGGAGCTGCTTCCATAATCTTGCGGTCAAAGTTAAAGACGACCTCACATACCTGGGAAACAGGGCTGTGTCCCCAGAGGGAGCATGTTCATCGGAGTCCCTTTCCAGGGGATGTATCCCTATTAGGGCAACCATGGTGGCTGTGTGTCAGGAGGAGGATCCATCATACCTAGAGAGTATGTACCTCAGCCCATAGGTGGGGGGGATCCCTTGGACAGGTGAGTATTGGGTTGGGGACCCTGCAATATTATCTGTGGCAGCAGAGCTGCAACAGTGCCTCTTTGTTGGGGGTCATCACCTGTTGGGATGTCCTACCAACCCCACAAACTGGCCTAGCAAGTCCTGCATGAGCCTGTGACATGGGAATAGCGGCTGGGATTTCTCTGCTGGCAGCGGTACCAATTCCTGGATCCCCAGCAGCTCTAGCAAGTGGCACTTGGGTGATTCCAGTCTCCTAGGTGACAGTGTTCAAATAATCACACTGTGCTGGGACTCACTCTCATCACATCTTTGGGAGGAGGTCCTTCTGTCATCGAGCTCAGGTTTTCCTCTTAACACAACACCAGACTAAGAACTCACTTCACTTTCTGCTTGTTTGGAGTTCTTTTGCCATAAGAAGGTCAGAGGATTCTTAAGGCATTTTCATATGAGGTTGTGGGTAATGAAGCCTGAAAATCAAACTCCTCCATACCAATGAAGATCCAGCCATCTTGCAGGATATACTTCATCCTGTACTCAGTGTGCTGCAGTATCTTGCTATTCTTGCATTTGCCAGGCATTAGGTTCAATCTCCAGGACTGCAAAGAAAACAAAAACAAAAAGCAAAAAACTTTAAAGGACTGTATTGGGGTGATTAGGAAGGTTTAACTGTACACTCAATATTTGATAATACTGTTTTTTTTTAATTTTAAAGATAACAAAACAGAACAAAGCAGATCAGAGCAAAGCAATGCAAACAACACAGGACTTCAGAACAAGACAAGAGGAAATCACCAGTGGCTACTATAATGTCTCTTGTTTTTTTCAAAATAGTTCTCCATAACTTTACATACAGTAAGTTAATGCAAGACAAAATAATATAAAAACAATCAAAACAAAAAAAATGAAAGCTTTACCTGCCTTCAAAACTAGACACTAGGAAATCAATAATGCCTACCATAATGTCTCTTATTTTCTTGAAAATAGCTGTCCATACCTTCATACATATTGAAACCAAATAATTGAAAACAGACTAAAACCAATCAAAACCAAGAATAAAAGCATTATTTGACTTCAAAACAAAATGATAGGAAATCAACAGTGGCTACCATGTCTCATTTTCTTCAATGTAGCTGTTCATACCATCACTCATAATAAAACCAATTATTGTAAACTCTTTAGGTGAAGTTCTAGGCATATATAAGTCTATACATGTACATCTAACCTTTCTTTTTTTTTTAAAGTCCTTTTTGTATTAGAGGGAAAAAAACAAAGTATATAAAAAAAAAACAAGAAACAAGAGTCAAATAAATAACTATAACAAAGAACCCAAAACAATAACAATGCAGACTTTCAAAACAAGGTGGTAGGAACGTAACAAATTTTGTTGTTTTGCATAGTTATCTTCAAAAGTCTTACTTGAGTTACCAGATATAGTCATGCAAAATTGATCTAATCCTATGGATGTTAACTATTTTGTTCCAAGAACTAATAGAATTAGTAGTACAATCATGTTAGTACTCTTTATATATACAAATTTATATGTCTTTTCTTTATTTTCTCTTTTTCCCTATTTGAGTGATAATACTGGTTTAAGTACCTGGGTCAGGGTGGGGATTTGGCTCAGTGGCATAAACTCCTGTCCAGCAAATATGAAGTCCTGAGTTCAATCTCCTGTACCAAACAAACAAACAAACAAACAAACCAGTGTCGTCATGTTGTGATTATGTAGGAGGGTAGAGTTAGTTCCTAGGAAATAGAGGTTTGAAGGGTTGATGTCTTATCATTGATATCTACAAGTTATTTTTACTACTTTCACAAAAGTGTGTGAGAGGCCATGTGTGTAGAAAGACACAAAGTCAATGTGGAAAGACATTAATGACATGAATCTGGGGGAGGGGTATGGATGTTCCTTGTATTCTTTCAACTTTATGATAGGTTCATTATATTTCAAAATGAAAAGTTAGGAAAACTATAATATGCAAAGTTCACTGATAGTAACTTATAGTTTATGTTGTACTTTGGATTGTGTAGCTTTGTTCATTGTTTTTAAAATGGACTCACTGTATAGTTCAGGTTGGCCTTTAACTCATGTGATCTCTCCTGCTTCAGCCTCCTGAGTGCTGAGATTACAGGTATGTGATACAATGCCTGGCTAGATTGTGTGGCTTTTTTTTTTTTTTTTTAGAGAGAAAGGGTTCTTTTTTTTTTTTTAATTTTTTTTTTTTTTTTTTTGGTACCAGGAATCAAATTCATGACCTCATATTTGCCAGACAGGCGCTAATGCCACTGAGCTAAATCCCCAGCCCTGAGAGGGTTCATTTGTGTAGTTCAGGCTGGCCTGGAGTTTGTGGCAGTCTTCCTGCCTCAGCCTCCTGGATGCTGAGATTATAGGCATGCACCACCATGCCCAGTTTAGACTGTATAGCATTTTATCAGTTGTAGAAACAATCAATAAAAACAAAACCTCTTTTGTTGCCCAACAGGTCAAAAGAATGTTATGCATGCATACACACAAATTTTAGTTTTACTAAAACTTACTACACCCAGTTTGTTGTATTTGAAGGTTCATAGATAATACAGGCTATGAAATGAGGCCTTTTTTTTAAACATACCTTGAAACAGGAAATCATAACTCCTTTTAAGAAACTAAGAATAGCTATATCATCATATCATCATAGTATATTTTTATTTATAAGCCACTCAAAAGAAAAATGAGTAAACTTTTTGTTTTTGATACAGAGTCTCACTCTAATTCAGGCTGGCCTTGGACTCACTATGTGCCTCAGGCTGTCCTTGAACTTGTGGCAGACCTCTTGCCTCAGCCTCCCAGTGCTGGAATTACAGGCGTGCACCACCATGCCCAGCCAGTAAGCATTCTTTTTCTGTCCATGCTGACACTATTGAAATGTCCTTATTGACACTGTTGAATTAAGTGAATAAATACGAAAAGAGCTTGGAGTGTTTAGCCTGTTTGAAAATTAATTTCTTGTCACTTAGTAACTCCGTGTATTTTTTGTCTGGTGTTTTGCTTTAGTATGAAAACAGCCATTTAAACCAAGTATGGTGTTCCATAACTCTATTCTCAGCACTTTGGGAGGCTGAGACAGGAGGATTGCAAATTTGTTAGTGATTTAGCAAGATCTTGTCTCGAAACTAAAAGGGTTGGGGATAGAGTTCAATGTGAAGGCTTTGAGTTTAGTCCCTAGTACCCAAATAAATACAAACAAAATACCAGATGTCAATTCAAAATAATGGATTTATGTGGTGATGTGCTGTTTGAACAAATCCTGAGGGTTGTTTCCTTATGTGTGTAGGTACCAAAAAATCAAGTGCAACAAAATTAGATTTTTGATTTTTATTTTGTTTTGTTTATTTATTTGTTTATTTATTGAGACAGAATCTCTCAGTGTACTTCAGGCTGACCTTGAACCCACTATATAGCCCACGCTGGTCTTAGACTTGGGATGATCCTTCTGTCTCAGCCTCCTAAGTGCTGGGATGCTGGGATCACAGACAAGTGCAATCAACACCCAGGATGATTTGGTTTAAATTAAGTCATAGACATACCTGTTCTTACTGCTAGCAAATTAGAAGTTAAATATGATCAGGTTTATACTGTAGCACTACATATATATATATATATATATATATATATATATATATATATATATATATATATATATATTTTTTTTTTTTTTCCTCCAGCACCTGGGATGGAGCTCACAACCTCATGTTTACCAGGGTGGGACCTTAACCAACTGAGCTAAAGCCCAAAGCACTATTTATTTATTTTTGGTACTGGGGATCAAACTCATGACTTTATGCTTGCCAGGCAGGCACTTATGCCACTGAGCTAAACCCCAGCCTCCCTACACTGTGACCTTTTAAAAGGTGACCAGGAAAGTCCTTATCTTGTTGAAGCCTTAGATTATTATTACTGAATGTCATTTTCTTTTCCCATGCTTGGGAAGTTTCCCTTAATTACTTCCGTGAATAGCCTTTGTAATTCACCTGTATGTCTTCCTGCTTCTTCGTTCATGTTCCTTATTCTTAAATTGTAGATTCTCTTGCCTGTTTCCTTGTTGTTTTTAAGAGAACTTTCATGATCACACATTGCAAACTTGTCTTCAAGTTTTGATAGTCTATCCTTAGTTTCTTTTAAGGCGCTTTGCCAGCTTTCAATGGCGTTTTTAATTTCCTGGTAGTCTCTTTGAATCTGCTTCATGTATTCTATATTTTCTTTATATTCTTTATTGAATGTTTCTCTCCTTTTTTTGTGTTCCTCCCTTCTTCCGTCTGTATCATCCTGAGAGTTGCTTCCTTAGAGCATTTCTTTTAGTACTGTACTCATATCTTGCTTTACCTGATTTAATATTCCAGTTTTGAGCTCGTCTACAAGGTCCCGAAGCTATCTTTTAATGTCCATTGAAGCCATGTCTGATGTGTGTTTGCTGCCCTCAGTCTCCCTTGTTTTTCTTCTGGATCAGTGCTCTCAGGGTTCTGGGCTGGGGGCCTCCTCCTGCCTCTCTCTCCTGTCATGGCCCCTGGCTTCCTCCACACAGGTTACAGTGCAAGTCCCAGCCCCCTTCCCTGCTGGCCATGTTTCCTCCGTTTCCTCTGAAGCACGCTGGCGAGGGACCTCTGCCCTCTCCTGGCTGCTCTTGTCACTGACATGTAAGCAGCGGCTACGTTTGCCTGCCCCTCCCCTCAGGGCTAGCCAAACTTCAGGTGCCTTCACCTGGTTAGTGCGTGCTAGGCGCAGGGATGGCTCACTGGGTCCCAGCCAGGGGCACGGCCCAGTCCAAGCAATTCCCACGAATCTACTCTTGGGAGGGAGCAACCAACCAAAGTCACTGTCATTCCCAGTTCAGGTTCCTCCTGCCTGATTCCAACAAATCACCCATTTGGTTGCACCCTTTCCCTGAGGGGCGGGTCTCATTCCCAGCACTGACCATGGATTAATGAAGGTCCTTTCGCTGGCTCTGCTCTCCATTGGGCTCACCAACCCCTGACTTCAGTGCTGCTGTGCTTCCTGTGAGTGGCAGTGGGAAGGAGTTTGGGCAGCTCTGCCTGCCGTACTGGATTCAAGCTGGCGCAAACTTGGCGGGTCACTGCAAAAACAGTGTCCCGTAAATTTTAGCTGTTTCAGTTGTAGTCCCAAAGTATTTGACAAGCTTTTTTATGTTTTAATTTCTTCTGGTTGTCAAAAGGATCCATCTCCCTCTGTCTGGGTCTCTCCAGGGTGTTTTATTCTGGCACATGAGTTGTTTCTCCTGGGAGGCTTTGTATTTTGTTGCTCACTGATCGGCCATCTTGTCTTCTCCTGAACAACTATTTCTAAGAGGATAATATGTAACTTATCACCTAGTGATTTCTTACTGCTTATCTTTTTTTTTTGAAATTCTGTATTATCTCTCTTTACATGTTTTTTTTCTCTTTAAATAAATAAAAAGAAAAAGAAAAAAAGTATCATAAAAAAGAAAAAAAAGACCAAATCTGTTCTAAGTGCTACTCCAAGGGCAATACAAGAGTAGGAGCAAAGCAATCTCAGGAATCTAGGGGACCCAAAAGTCCTGACAGGCTCCCTAGGGTGCAACACACTGCTTATGCACTCACTCACCACAGCAGAAGTCAGGTTTTTTTTTATTTATTTATTTTTTTTTTTAGACAGTTTTCAGTGAGTGGTCCAGGAACTGCTGAAGACCCTGGTGTTGTGGGGAGGTGGTCCTGCTAAATCAAAATGAATCTCATAATATCCTGGGACACTGTTAGCTTTCTTTCCTGCTCACTCTCACCAATGTGCAGTGATATTTTCCAGGAGTGATATATCTGACCACGTGCAAAAATGAGGTAAGAGTGGGCTGGGGATTTAGTTCAGTGGCTTAAGTGCCTGCCTTGCAAGCACAAGGTCGTGAGTTTGATCCCTGGTACCAAAAAAAAAAAAAAAAGAGGTAAGAGTCGGTTCTCTTCAAGTAAACCAGATTTTAAAAAGACTTGAAGATATAAACCAGTATCACTCTTCTCACTGATTTTATTATATAAGTAGTTATTTTTAGCCAGGAGTGGTGGCTCACACCTGTAATTCCAGCACTCAGGAGGCTGAGGCAGGAGAATCGTTGCGAGTTTGAGACCAGCCTGAGTTACAAAGTGAGCTCAAAGCCAGCCTAAACTGCATAGAGACCCTGTCTCAAAAAGACAAAAAAAAAAAAAAAGTAGTTATTTTTAGTTGGGTGCAGTAGAGTATAGCTATAATTTCAGCACTCTGAAAGACTGAGGAAGGAGGATCACAAGTTCAAGCCCAGCCTGAGTAAATCAGTTGCTTAGCAAGACTCTGTCTCAAACAAGGCTGGAATAAGCTCAGCCCCTGAGCCCCCAGCCCAGAACCCTGAGAGCACTGATCCAGAAGAAAAACAAGGGAGACTGAGGGCAGCAAACACACATCAGACATGGCTTCAATGGACATTAAAAGATAGCTTCGGGACCTTGTAGACGAGCTCAAAACTGGAATATTAAATCAGGTAAAGCAAGATATGAGTACAGTACTAAAAGAAATGCTCTAAGGAAGCAACTCTCAGGATGATACAGACGGAAGAAGGGAGGAACACAAAAAAAGGAGAGAAACATTCAATAAAGAATATAAAGAAAATATAGAATACATGAAGCAGATTCAAAGAGACTACCAGGAAATTAAAAACGCCATTGAAAGCTGGCAAAGCGCCTTAAAAGAAACTAAGGATAGACTATCAAAACTTGAAGACAAGTTTGCAATGTGTGATCATGAAAGTTCTCTTAAAAACAACAAGGAAACAGGCAAGAGAATCTACAATTTAAGAATAAGGAACATGAACGAAGAAGCAGGAAGACATACAGGTGAATTACAAAGGCTATTCACGGAAGTAATTAAGGGAAACTTCCCAAGCATGGGAAAAGAAAATGACATTCAGTAATAATAATCTAAGGCTTCAACAAGATAAGGACTTTCCTGGTCACCTTTTAAAAGGTCACAGTGTAGGGAGGCTGGGGTTTAGCTCAGTGGCATAAGTGCCTGCCTGGCAAGCATAAAGTCATGAGTTTGATCCCCAGTACCAAAAATAAATAAATAGTGCTTTGGGCTTTAGCTCAGTTGGTTAAGGTCCCACCCTGGTAAACATGAGGTTGTGAGCTCCATCCCAGGTGCTGGAGGAAAAAAAAAAAAAATATATATATATATATATATATATATATATATATATATATATATATATATATATATATGTAGTGCTACAGTATAAACCTGATCATATTTAACTTCTAATTTGCTAGCAGTAAGAACAGGTATGTCTATGACTTAATTTAAACCAAATCATCCTGGGTGTTGATTGCACTTGTCTGTGATCCCAGCATCCCAGCACTTAGGAGGCTGAGACAGAAGGATCATCCCAAGTCTAAGACCAGCGTGGGCTATATAGTGGGTTCAAGGTCAGCCTGAAGTACACTGAGAGATTCTGTCTCAATAAATAAACAAATAAATAAACAAAACAAAATAAAAATCAAAAATCTAATTTTGTTGCACTTGATTTTTTGGTACCTACACACATAAGGAAACAACCCTCAGGATTTGTTCAAACAGCACATCACCACATAAATCCATTATTTTGAATTGACATCTGGTATTTTGTTTGTATTTATTTGGGTACTAGGGACTAAACTCAAAGCCTTCACATTGAACTCTATCCCCAACCCTTTTAGTTTCGAGACAAGATCTTGCTAAATCACTAACAAATTTGCAATCCTCCTGTCTCAGCCTCCCAAAGTGCTGAGAATAGAGTTATGGAACACCATACTTGGTTTAAATGGCTGTTTTCATACTAAAGCAAAACACCAGACAAAAAATACACGGAGTTACTAAGTGACAAGAAATTAATTTTCAAACAGGCTAAACACTCCAAGCTCTTTTCGTATTTATTCACTTAATTCAACAGTGTCAATAAGGACATTTCAATAGTGTCAGCATGGACAGAAAAAGAATGCTTACTGGCTGGGCATGGTGGTGCACGCCTGTAATTCCAGCACTGGGAGGCTGAGGCAAGAGGTCTGCCACAAGTTCAAGGACAGCCTGAGGCACATAGTGAGTCCAAGGCCAGCCTGAATTAGAGTGAGACTCTGTATCAAAAACAAAAAGTTTACTCATTTTTCTTTTGAGTGGCTTATAAATAAAAATATACTATGATGATATGATGATATAGCTATTCTTAGTTTCTTAAAAGGAGTTATGATTTCCTGTTTCAAGGTATGTTTAAAAAAAAGGCCTCATTTCATAGCCTGTATTATCTATGAACCTTCAAATACAACAAACTGGGTGTAGTAAGTTTTAGTAAAACTAAAATTTGTGTGTATGCATGCATAACATTCTTTTGACCTGTTGGGCAACAAAAGAGGTTTTGTTTTTATTGATTGTTTCTACAACTGATAAAATGCTATACAGTCTAAACTGGGCATGGTGGTGCATGCCTATAATCTCAGCATCCAGGAGGCTGAGGCAGGAAGACTGCCACAAACTCCAGGCCAGCCTGAACTACACAAATGAACCCTCTCAGGGCTGGGGATTTAGCTCAGTGGCATTAGCGCCTGTCTGGCAAATATGAGGTCATGAATTTGATTCCTGGTACCAAAAAAAAAAAAAAAAAAATTAAAAAAAAAAAAAGAACCCTTTCTCTCTAAAAAAAAAAAAAAAAAGCCACACAATCTAGCCAGGCATTGTATCACATACCTGTAATCTCAGCACTCAGGAGGCTGAAGCAGGAGAGATCACATGAGTTAAAGGCCAACCTGAACTATACAGTGAGTCCATTTTAAAAACAATGAACAAAGCTACACAATCCAAAGTACAACATAAACTATAAGTTACTATCAGTGAACTTTGCATATTATAGTTTTCCTAACTTTTCATTTTGAAATATAATGAACCTATCATAAAGTTGAAAGAATACAAGGAACATCCATACCCCTCCCCCAGATTCATGTCATTAATGTCTTTCCACATTGACTTTGTGTCTTTCTACACACATGGCCTCTCACACACTTTTGTGAAAGTAGTAAAAATAACTTGTAGATATCAATGATAAGACATCAACCCTTCAAACCTCTATTTCCTAGGAACTAACTCTACCCTCCTACATAATCACAACATGACGACACTGGTTTGTTTGTTTGTTTGTTTGTTTGGTACAGGAGATTGAACTCAGGACTTCATATTTGCTGGACAGGAGTTTATGCCACTGAGCCAAATCCCCACCCTGACCCAGGTACTTAAACCAGTATTATCACTCAAATAGGGAAAAAGAGAAAATAAAGAAAAGACATATAAATTTGTATATATAAAGAGTACTAACATGATTGTACTACTAATTCTATTAGTTCTTGGAACAAAATAGTTAACATCCATAGGATTAGATCAATTTTGCATGACTATATCTGGTAACTCAAGTAAGACTTTTGAAGATAACTATGCAAAACAACAAAATTTGTTACGTTCCTACCACCTTGTTTTGAAAGTCTGCATTGTTATTGTTTTGGGTTCTTTGTTATAGTTATTTATTTGACTCTTGTTTCTTGTTTTTTTTTTATATACTTTGTTTTTTTCCCTCTAATACAAAAAGGACTTTAAAAAAAAAAGAAAGGTTAGATGTACATGTATAGACTTATATATGCCTAGAACTTCACCTAAAGAGTTTACAATAATTGGTTTTATTATGAGTGATGGTATGAACAGCTACATTGAAGAAAATGAGACATGGTAGCCACTGTTGATTTCCTATCATTTTGTTTTGAAGTCAAATAATGCTTTTATTCTTGGTTTTGATTGGTTTTAGTCTGTTTTCAATTATTTGGTTTCAATATGTATGAAGGTATGGACAGCTATTTTCAAGAAAATAAGAGACATTATGGTAGGCATTATTGATTTCCTAGTGTCTAGTTTTGAAGGCAGGTAAAGCTTTCATTTTTTTTGTTTTGATTGTTTTTATATTATTTTGTCTTGCATTAACTTACTGTATGTAAAGTTATGGAGAACTATTTTGAAAAAAACAAGAGACATTATAGTAGCCACTGGTGATTTCCTCTTGTCTTGTTCTGAAGTCCTGTGTTGTTTGCATTGCTTTGCTCTGATCTGCTTTGTTCTGTTTTGTTATCTTTAAAATTAAAAAAAAACAGTATTATCAAATATTGAGTGTACAGTTAAACCTTCCTAATCACCCCAATACAGTCCTTTAAAGTTTTTTGCTTTTTGTTTTTGTTTTCTTTGCAGTCCTGGAGATTGAACCTAATGCCTGGCAAATGCAAGAATAGCAAGATACTGCAGCACACTGAGTACAGGATGAAGTATATCCTGCAAGATGGCTGGATCTTCATTGGTATGGAGGAGTTTGATTTTCAGGCTTCATTACCCACAACCTCATATGAAAATGCCTTAAGAATCCTCTGACCTTCTTATGGCAAAAGAACTCCAAACAAGCAGAAAGTGAAGTGAGTTCTTAGTCTGGTGTTGTGTTAAGAGGAAAACCTGAGCTCGATGACAGAAGGACCTCCTCCCAAAGATGTGATGAGAGTGAGTCCCAGCACAGTGTGATTATTTGAACACTGTCACCTAGGAGACTGGAATCACCCAAGTGCCACTTGCTAGAGCTGCTGGGGATCCAGGAATTGGTACCGCTGCCAGCAGAGAAATCCCAGCCGCTATTCCCATGTCACAGGCTCATGCAGGACTTGCTAGGCCAGTTTGTGGGGTTGGTAGGACATCCCAACAGGTGATGACCCCCAACAAAGAGGCACTGTTGCAGCTCTGCTGCCACAGATAATATTGCAGGGTCCCCAACCCAATACTCACCTGTCCAAGGGATCCCCCCCACCTATGGGCTGAGGTACATACTCTCTAGGTATGATGGATCCTCCTCCTGACACACAGCCACCATGGTTGCCCTAATAGGGATACATCCCCTGGAAAGGGACTCCGATGAACATGCTCCCTCTGGGGACACAGCCCTGTTTCCCAGGTATGTGAGGTCGTCTTTAACTTTGACCGCAAGATTATGGAAGCAGCTCCACAAAAATGTAGACCGCGTTACCACAAACCTGTTTGTTAAATGCTGCTGTTTTTACGGAATGTCTGATTTCCCTTACAGGGACCTTTCCCGTAAGAATGTTGCCACAAGGTCATAAAATCATCTCGGCCCTCCTCTGTTCCCTGCCTGTTTCTTTATTTGTTTGTTTGTTTGTTTTTATCAGTACCAAGGATCAAACTCACCACTCCATACTTGCAAGGCAGGCATTTATGCCGCTGAGCTAAATCCCCAGCCCACCTGCCTGTTTCTTATAAAACTGTATGTAATCCTTTTATTTCATTATCGCCTATGAAACTGATTTATAATAAACCCTTTTAAGAGAATATTATAAATCCCAGCACTCAGGAGGCCTCAGCAGGAGGATAGTTGTGAGTTTGACACCAGCCTGGGCTACAATGTGAACTTAAAGCCTGCTCGAACTGCATAGAGAGACCCTGTCTCAAAAAGACAAAAAAAAAAAAGAGAGAATATTATAAATGTACTTCATGTATCCATTTTAGAAAACTTTTAATATATTTAGTGCTGCACAGTCAAGAAAGTTGCCTTGAAAAATCTAGCCCTAATTTTAGCTGCTTCTCTGTACAATACTATACATTTGCATCTCATTTACAACCTCACATAAAGAGATTTACAAAATGAAACTATAATGAAACATTTTCCCTCATTGAACTTGAAGATCACTGTGTTGAAATAAACATTCATAAGTTGTTGGTCAAAAAATAAAAACAGGCTAGGCATGGTGGCACACACCTGTAATGCCAACACTCAGGAAGTTGAGGCAGTAGAATCACTGCAAGTTTGAGGCCAGCCTGAGTTATAAACTGAGTCAAAGACCAGCCTGGATGGCACAGCAAAACTCTGTCTCAAAAAGACAAAATAAATAAATGAATAAACACAAAAAATTAAAGAGTGCAAATGGTTGTTATGTAAAATGCCCTACAATCTGAGTCTAAGCATTTCCTCATTATTTGATTCTGGCAAGAATACTACCCAGATGATAATGTTGTTCCCAGGGTACCCCATCAGGATACATAATCTGTCACAAACCGTGAGTCTGAGTTTGAGTTTGATCAACTGATTCAGGTGGGGTCTGCCAGACTTCTCTAAGGTAAAGGTATCTTTTCTCTTGTAATTAATCACTCATGAAATGCTAATTCAGACTATGTATTCTATTCTCTGTCCCAAATTTTTTACACAATACTTAACTATTTATGATGCTTTACTGAGTCAATTATTACACTGATGGCTGCAAAATAATTCCCTAAAGTCTTTCACTCCTATTTTAACTGATGTTTGTCTACAACAAGCCCCACAGATCCCTCTGGAGTACCATGACTAATAATTACTCATTGGATCCCATGGACTTTTTAAACTCAATGTATATGATCATTACTCTTTTGAACTTTTGTTTTGCTTTGTTGTTTTGGTTTTTATGGAGGTTTTTTGTTGGTTTTTTTATTTTGTTTTTTGGAGACATAGTCTTGCCATGTAGTTCAGGATGGTCTTGAACTCACAGCAATCATCCTGCCTCAGCTGCCAGAATGCTGGGATGATAGGAGTGAGCCATTACACCAGGCCCAGTTTAGATGTTTTTTAGACAGGACCTCGATATGTAGCCCAGGTTAGTCACAAACTCACTATCTTCCTGCCTCAGTCTCCCAAGCGCTGGGATTACAGATATTCTTTGTTTAATGACCTACTCATTTAACTAGTGCTTGGACTTATGACCCATCACTCAGATTTATAACCCTTTTCTTCTTTTTCTTTTTGGTACACTTCTATACATCTTGTTGATAAAGCCTCAAGGTCTTTTTTTTGGTACAGTATACCTTGTTTATACAGTATTGTAATTTTTCTGGTTGTACTGTATAATATAATACTGTAGTTTTATGTTCTGTTATATATTACAGTACTGCATGTAAGAGTTATGCAAATTAAAGCAAGTCACCAAGTTGGGAGTTTTCTTTGAAACTCATTTCTTTGTTCTGAATATTGTAATGTACATACTATATACAATTTCTCTCATTTAGTGACCAGTTCATTTTGTGACCTAGTTATTAGCCAAACAATTCCTGTAACCTATTGTATTTTTGGCACATTCACTAACTATATTGTGCAAATAAACACAGCATTCATGAAAAGACAAATGTCTTCAAAGTATACATTATAATTTTATTTTTTTAATCCAGGACCTAATCAAGAATCATGTTTTACACTTAGTAGCCATGACCCATTAGTCTCCTTTAATCTAAAAGGATACACAGGCAGAAATTCAAAGGACCAGAACCACAATCATGATGGTTAGTAAGAATGGCAAGATACTGCAATACACTGACTACAGATGAAGTATATCCTGCAAGATGGCTGGATCTTCATTGGTGTGGAAGACAGTTTGATTTTCAGGCTTCATTACCTGCAACCTGAACTGCAAATGCTTTAAGAATCCTCTGACCTCAACTGGAAAAAAAAAAAAAGGAAAAAAAGAATCCTCTGATCTTCTTATGGCTAAAGAGCTCCAAACAAGCAGAAAGTGAAGTGAGTTCTTGGTTTGGTGTTATGTCAAGAGGAAAACCTAAGCTCCAAGACAGAAGGATCTCCTCTCTATTCTTGGGATTACAGGCACTGGCCACGACACTTGGTTAAAATGAAGTTTTTTGTCTTTGAAGTAGGTAGGTAGGTTGGTTGGTTAGTTGGCTTGGAAACAGGGTCTCACGATGTAGTTTATTAGGCTGGCTATGAATTCAGTACATCATCCTAGTTGATCTCAAACTTATGATCCTCCTACCTCAGCCTCCTGAGTGCTGAAATTACAGGCATACAACCATCACACCCAGCTAAACAAGACAGTATTTTATCCTTTGGGCTTAATTTTTTTCCTCAGTACTAGAAACTGAACTCAAAGCCTTTTGCACTGAGCTACATCCCCAGTTTTTTTAATATATTTCATTCTGAGGCAGGGTCTTGCCAAACCACTAAACTATCCACACCTCCTATCTTAGCCTTCCAGAGTATAAGTTTTTTTATTTTTTTATTCAAAATCCAGTTTATTTTAAGCAGAAAAAAAACCAAACTAAAACTAAATTTCAAAACATGCCAATCAGGAGGTAATAATGGTACATACATTGTGCACTGTCATCCCCAAATCACACCCAGAACATAAGACATCAATTGTCCGAACAATACTGGCACAAATCTTCCTATTCAGTGAACTCAGAGAAATCAGCAGTATAACTATCTTAACTATTTTTATATACATATACATATATATACACATAAAAATATACATATATTGTTTCTTTCAGCCTCTCACACTAGTGACATGAAATGATGTTTACACATGTGTCTTATTTATTTCACTAATGAGTATGGAATCAAGTCGTATCCATTTAGCTATAAAAGTCTCCAGTTTATCCTTCTTTATAGCTGAATAGTACTCCGTTGCATAAAAGATCACACCTTACCAGGGGTTTAGCATACTGGTACAAGAATGTGCATAGCAAGCGCAAGATCATGAGTTCAATCCCTGGTACAAAAAAAAAAAAAATCACATCTTTTTTATTAGTTCCTCAGTCAACAGGCATTTAGGTTGTTTCCAAGATCTGGCTATTATAAATTGTTCTACTATTAACATAGGTGCACATATATTGCTGTGCTACCACGTTCTTAATTCTTTTTGGAAGATACCTAGAAGGGGAACAGGTAGGCTGAATGGGACCTCTAGTCCTAGTTTTTTTTGAGGAACTTATTTTCACAGTGAGTGCACCATTCCCACCAACAGTGGAGAAGGGTTCCTTTTTCCTCACAGCCCCTCCAGCATTTGGTATTGCTTGATTTCTTGATAGGAGCCATTCCTTCTGGAGTAAGATGGGATCTCAGTGTTGTTCTGATTTGCATCTCTCGAACGACCAGTGATGTTGAACATTTTTTCACATATTGACATGCTGCTTTTATTTCTTCATCTGAGAAGTGTGCATTTATCTCAGATGCCCATTTCTGGATTGGGTCTTTAAATCTGGGAGGACTGATTTTTTGAAGTTCTTTATATGTTTCTTGATAGTAATGCTTTGTCTGAGGTATAGCTGCCAAACATCTTTATTCTTACTGGTTTCTCATAGATGGCTTTTATCAAATTGGGTTGTCTCTTTATTCTGTTGATGGTTTCTCTTGCTATGCAAAAGCTTTTCAATAAGGTGAAATTCCAGTTGTTGATTCTTTGTGATAGTTCCTGTACAATCAGGGTTTTGTTTATAAAGTCTTTGCCTATACCAATGTCTTCAAGAGTTTTACCTACTCTATCTTCCAGCAGATTTAATGTTTCTATTTTAATATTAAGATCTCTGATCCCTTCTGATTTTAACTTGGTACATGGTGAAAGACATGGGTCCATCCCTTTGGCATATATAGAGCCAGTTTCTCCACACCATTTATTAAAGATGCTATCTTTCTTCCAGTGAATGTGTTTGGCACCTTCTTCAAAGACAAGGTGGCTTAGTGTCTGGAGCTGTTTCTGCATCTTTTAATCTGTTCCATTGATCTCTGGGCCCATTTTGTCTTGTTTTGCTTTTGCCAGTGTCACACTGTTTTCATCACAGTAGCTTTGTAGTATAATTTCAAGTCAAGGATGCCCCCTGTCTTGTTTTTGTTGCCCAGAACTGCCTTTGCTATTCCAGGCCTATTCTGGTTCAAGATAAATTTTAGGATTGATTTCTCTAATTCTGTGAGATATGCTATTAGAATTTTGATTGGGATTGCACTGAATCTGTAAAACAGTTTTAGAAGTATGGCTATTTTTACTATATTGGTTCTTCCTACCCAAAGGTGTGGAGTATCTCTCCATTTTCTAATATCCTCTTCAATCTTGTTTTTCAGAGTACTGTAGTATTCAATGTAGAGGTCTTACATCCTTTGTTAGATTGATTCCTATGTATTGCATGTTTTTAGATGCAATTGTATTGTTTCCCCAATTTCTCTCTCAGTGAGTTTGTTATTTGTGTACAGGAAGGCTACTGGTTTTTGAGTGTTGACCTTGTATCCAGCTACACTACTGAATTTGCTTATTGAATCTAGTAGTCTTTTAGGGAGTTTTTGGGATCTTCCGAGAATCATGTTATCTGCAAATAATGATAGCTTGACTTCCTTTCCTATCTTTATTACTTTTATTTCTTTCTCTTGTCTAGTTACTCCAGCTAAAGTTTCCAGGACTATGTTGAATAAGAGTGGAGATAGTGGACATTTTTGTCGTGTTCATGATTTTAGATAGTTTTCAGTTTTTGTCCATTTAGTATGATGTTGGTTATTGGTTTCTCATAGGTGGCTTTCATCAAATTGAGATAAAGGCCACCTTTTCCAATTTTCTATAGAGTTTTGTCATGAATGGGTGCTAGACTTTGTCAAAAGCTCTTTCTGCATCTATTGAAATGATTATATGATTTTTGTCCTTGGCTCTGTTGATGTGGTGTGCTACATTTATGGATTTACATATACTGAACCATCCCTGCATCCCTGGGATGAATCCCACTTGATCATGGTGTACAATCTTCTTGACAATTTGCTGCAGTCTGTTTGTCAGTATCTTATTGAGGATTTCTGCATCAATGTTCATTAGGAAAGTTGGCCTATAGTTCACTTTCTTAATTGGGTCCTTCTGTGGTTTTGGTTGCTTACTGACAGGAATGAATTTAGAAGTATAGCTTCCCTTTCAATTTCATTAAAGAGTTTGGAGAAATAGTGGTATTAGATCTTTTCTAAATTTTTTGTAGAATTCTGCCAGAACAGAAGTTATAGGCATGCTCCACCATAGCCAGCTTAAATTTTTTAATTTCTAAAGACTGTCATAATTTTATTAGATTTTCTTTTGTATTGTTTGAAATTTGTGCAATGTGCAAGAGATACTACTCTGCAAAATAATTAAAACCAGTAATAGGAAATTTAGCTTAACATCTTAAATGAAATCAATCCCATTCCCACCATACCCTCCTACATACTCATCTCCCCAACATACGCATACACAGAACTAAAATTATTTTAAATATTTCATGTGTGCATGTCTTACTGGGGACTGAACCCATAGCCTTCACAATGAGCTCCCTTTTTGTTTTTTGAGACAGGATTTCACTAAGCTGCTGAATCACCCAGGCTGAGCTAGAACTTTTTTTTTTGGTGGGGGGGAGAACACCAGGGATCGAACTCATGACCTCACGCTAGCCAGGCAGGCACTTTTGAACTAAAACTTTTGATCCTCCTGTCTCAGCCTCCTGGAGTGCTGGTATTATAGGCATGTGCTAACATTTATTTAAGACTTTTCATATACATAATTTTTACACAGTTGTAATTACCTTATACCAATCAATTTAGGAGACCATTCTATTCACTCATAAGTAGTAGTCTAAGTTTAGAGCCTATGTAATTATCATTTCTAAGAGCTACACAATAATCTTAAAGGGGTACCCAACCCTCTGTCTGAAATTTCAATTATAATTAATGTCCATGCTGTTTTCAGAATTTAAACAGAATAAATATTTGGAAGGGAAGCAACCTATGACCTTGGTGTACTTTACAACTATCCAAGAAAGTCCTACTATGTGTTGGATCCTAACCTATGCTTAATCCTTGTGCCCTAACCCTTGGCAATTCTGAATCTTCCCAGGGACAAGGAAACCTAATGGTCTTCCATTAAAACATACACCTAATATTAGAAACCTCCCGTTCCAAAACACAGGTCAAAGGGCATATTCAAAGGCCATGTCTGTAGCACACATTTGTAATCCCAGCACTCAGGAGGCTGAGGCAGGAGAACTAGAGTGAATTTGAAGCTAGCCTGGGCCTGTCTCAAAAAACAAAACAAAAAATACACACACACACACACAAAACACACACACACAAAAGTAACAACATGGAAATCACAGCTTTTTTGTAAAATGACATATGCATGACATAATTTTAATTACCTGTTAAGTAGCTATATCCCTCCTTGGTGGGATTACAAGTGATCAAGTGATCTTATTTTATTGCTTACTGGTACTATTTAGTCTCTCTCTCTCTCTCTCTCTCTCTCTCTCTCTCTCACACACACACACACACACACACACACACATAAGTGCTGGGTATCAAACCCAAGGCCTTAGACATGTTAAGCAAGTGTTCTATCACCTATCTACGCCCCTACCCCTGGCTTCCTTTTTTAAAATAATGAACATACGTAAATATAACATGGCTTTGGGCCAAGGATATAACTCAGCAGCACAAGCACCTGCCTGGCAAGCGCAAGGTTCTGAGTTTGATTCTTAGAACCAAAGAAAAAAAATAACATGCCTTCTACCAAATACAATCACAATTATACATTTTTGTATATAGACACAAAAATTATACATTTTTGTAGATAACACAAATGTCTATGTGTAAAACAGCCTAGAAAGAAATGTACTGAAATGTTAATAGTATCTCAGGATACTGGGATTATTGGTCATTTTCCATTTTATAACACTTTTTTTTTTTATTGGTACCGGGGATTGAACTCATGACTGCATGCTTGCAAGGCAGGCGCTTATGCCGCTCAGCTAAATCCCTAGCCCCTTATAACACTTTTTTAAAGTCAGATTGTTAGGCTGGGGATTTAGCTCAGTGGCTCAAGTGCTTACCTAGTAAGCAGAAGGTCATAAATTCAAATCCCTGGTACTGAAAATAAATAAATAAATAAATAAATAAATAAATAAATAAATAAATAAATAAATGGAGGTAAAAATTCAGATTGTTGGGCTGGGGATTTAGCTCAGTGTTATAAGTGCTTGCCTGGTAAGCACGAGATTGTGAGTTCAATCCCCGGTACCAGAAAAAAAAATTAAAATTCAGATTATTTAGTACAGTGGCTCGCACTTGTAATTACAACACTCAGACTGAGGCAAAAGGATCTCTAGTTAGACACCAGCCTGGACTACATAGCGAGACTCTCAATCAACACATTTTAAAATAAAAATTTAGATAATACATTTAAATATTTTAGTTGGGCATGATGGTACACACTGCAATCTCAGCACTCAGGAGACTGAGGCATGAGGACTGTCATGAGTTCTGGGTCAGCCCTGAACCACATAGCAAGACTCTGTCTCAAAAGAATGCAAAAACAAACAAACAAAAAACCAAATATTTTAAAAAGCTGCTTTCATAAACAGATTACATAAAAGGTAGTAGACACGCTACTTTTGAAAAGTTAAACAAAAATTAAGATAGTCCCTATCATTCGATTCCTGGTACAATTAAAAAAAAAAAAGACCATTCCTACCATTAAGAATAATGCGATTAACCCAAGAGTCTTTCACATGCTCATTATTGTAAAATCTCAAAGTAGAGGGGCTGGGGATTTAGCGCAATGACACAAGCACTTGCTTGGCGAGAGCAAGGTCTTAAATTCGATTCCTGATACCAAAAGAAAAAAGGAAAAAAATCTCAAGGTAGAAAACACAAAAATCAGTATGTTTCTTTAACAACATGCTACTTTTTTTTGTTTTGTTTTGTTTTGTTTTTGTGATGGGGTCTCACTGTTTAGCTCAGGCTGGCCTTGAAATAACTATGTAACACAGGCTAATCACAAACTCAGTGATCTTCTTGCCTCAGTCTCCCCACTGCTAGGATTACAAGAGTATGCCACCACACCTGGCTCAATAATGTGTTTTACTTTTATTTTTGTTTCCTTTTTTTTTTTTTTCTTTTGTCTTTTTGAGACAAGGTCTCAACATGCAATTCAGGCTGACCTTGAGCTCACTTTGTAACCCAGGGTGTTCTGGAACTCATGCAATGATCCTCTTGCCTCAGCCTCCAGAGTCCTGGGATTACAGGTGTGCACCACCATGCCCAGCTAATGTGTTACTTTTATACTAAAAAAAGGCACTTTTTTAAGAACACTAACAAGGGCTGGGGATTTAGCTCAGTGGTTAAGTGCCTGCCTGGCAAGTGCAAGGTTGTGAATTCAATCCCCAGTACAAAAAAAAAAAAAAAAACACTAACAAAACTGCCTATAATCCAAGCCCAACAGAATTTCATCTGCCCTTTAGCAATTAAATCTGTACATATATGCAGAGATACACACACTCACTTGCTCAACACACACACGTGCCACCCACAAACACATCCCAGTCCTTCACACACATGTATCATCACACACCACAGCTCACCACACTCCCTCATTCATAGGGTCACAGCCACTCCAATCCAAGGCTAAGAGAGACTTCAAATAACACTGGAGCAACAATAGAGACAGTCAAATATCCCTGGGAACTACCCGCTGCCACTATTACAGATGAAAACCAGGGAAATTTCTCTACAACCCCTCTCCTTTGAAGACTACTGTAAGATGGTCCACTACCTTACCAAAGGGCACTCCAATCAAAGTTTTTTAGAGAAGATCAGTAACTGTCAAAATTCAAATTCTTAAGTGACTCTAAAGTAAAATATGAAGATAATCTTTATAAATAATTTTTTTTTTGCAGGAGGTGGTAGCACATACCTATAATCCCAGCCCTCAGAAGGCTGAAGCAGGAGGATCACAAGTTCTAGACTAGTCGGGGATACACAGTGAGTAAAAGCCCAGCTTGAACCACATAGTAAGACTCTGTCTCAGAACAACAGCAGCAACAAAATAATAATTATCTCTAAAAGGAACCAATTCTGCCTTACAACACTTAGAAGTTATTTTACAATCTCCACTTTTGATGGGTTGGTGGTGACAATAAAGGCATCAGGCCCTTTCGCATCATGGAGGTTCATGTCAGAGACAGCAGGAGTTTTGAATGCAGCCTATTCCAACTCCACATCTGCTGCCCGGACACATAACTATAAAGTCCTGCTCCACTGTGACTCCCTTCACCTTTTACCTGCTGATTTCTGTGACATAACAGTGGGTTTATGTCACACCACATGAGATCCACCACCAAATGAAATGATACAATGAGATCCAAACACACCATGACACTGCTGAAGAAACAGGGACACCACAGCACCTGTATGATAAATGGAGCTGCCCTATTAAAAATTCAGATAACCCACTTAAATAATTTAAAATGTTACTTTCATAAACAGGTTACATAAAAAACACTGGTATCCAGCCCAAAGGACGTGCTATCTCTGAAAATAAGGCACATACCAAGATAATCTAGTTGTTATCACCAAGGTCAGCAACATGACTGGCCAGTCTGTCATACAATCAGTATTTTGGTGGAAAGTACAGAAACCTATGATCTTCACTGTTATCATCAGGCTTATCTGAATGTCCCTAGGGATTCTACAAAATCACAAATTTTAAAAAGAATCCTGGCCAGGTATGGTAGCACAAGCCTGTAATCTCAGCACTGAGAAGGCTGAGGCAAGAGGATCACCACAAACTCAACTGACACCCAGAACTGCAAGGCAACATCCTGTCTCCAAAAAAAAAAAAAAGGATCCTAGCCATAGTGGTCCACACCTATAATCCCATCTCAAAAACAAAACTAAATAAAAAATCCTAAACTGGGAACTTGCTTCTGGTCTGTAATCCCATCAGTCTGGATAGCAGAAGAAGGAGGATCAAAAGTTCCAGCTTGGGCTGGGCAACTTAGTGATTGAACAAGACCTAGTCTTCAAAATAAAATTTTTTGAAAGGCTGGGGATATAACTCAATGCATAGGCCTTGGGTTCAATTCCCAGTATCAGATGAAAAGAAAAAAAAAATTCTAAAACCCACTGTGGTAGTCCACACCTTTAATCCCAGCTACTCCAGAGGCTAAAGCAGGAGGATCAAAAGTTTCAGGCCAGTTTGGCCTGGCCAATCTAGTAAAACTCTGTCTCAAAATTAGAAAAAAAAAAAAAAAAAAAGAGCTGGTGATGTAGTTTATCAGTAGAGTTCTTTCCTAGCAAGTACAAGGTCCTGAATCAATTCTCAGTACTGCCAAAAATAAAAATAAAAAACTTCCCTTATAATCACAGCACACAAACAAAAACAAAACATTCAACAAAGCATTCAAACAAAAACATTCTTTCTCATTTGCAGATGTATACTGAGTTTTTTTTTTTTTTTTTTTGGTCTTTTTGAGATAGGGTCTCTCTATGCAGTTCGGGCAGGCCTTGAGCTCACTTTGTAGCCCAGGCTGATCTCGAACTCGCAATGATCCTCCTGTCTCAGCCTCCCAAGTGCTGGGATTACAGGTGTAAGCCACCACAGTCGGCTGTATACTGAGATTTTTAAAATGAAATAATACACAATGCCAGGAATCAGTTTCACAGTTATGGAAGCTGGGCCCATGGCACATGTCTTACTTTAATCCCAGCACTTGGGAGGCAGAGGCAAAAGGATTGGGAGTTGGAGGTCAGTCTAGGCTAAGAAGCAAGTTCAAGGCTGGAGGGTAGTTTACTGATTCTTGAAACATTGGGGCTAGGTGGGGGGGGGGTCTTCATTACACTACTCTGCTTTTGTGTGGGTTTTGTTTTGTTTGTTTGAGACAAGGTCTTGCTATATAGTATAGGCTGGCCTTAACTTACTATGTGGTCCATGCTGGCCTCAAATGCACAGCAATCCTTCTGCCTCAGCCTCCTAAATACTGGAATTAGAAACATGCGCCACCACATTCAGCTCACGTTTCATTTTAAAAGTTTTAACATAGTCAACAACAAGCAGAATATTTCAGTTTAAACTATTCCATCATTAGCAAATATTTCTTGTCCCCTTCTCTATAATGTACTCTCACTTGGGCCTGGAGAAAAGCAAGCCTGAGTCATTTGTATCAATACTTACATGGGCGCGCTCGCGCACACACACACACACACACACACACACACAGTCTATCATTACTCTGTACATTATCTGCTATGAAATAGTAGCTAAGACAGCTCAAAGAAATCAAGAGTTCTCCTCCACTCTTGCTGAAAACTAGTCCAAATCTAAGCACCTGGATCAGTCCAACACTGCTGCTTCCTGAGGAGTCAGAAGCAGTGGAACCATGCCATACATCTCTCCACACTCCATTCCCATTAAACCCTGAATCATCTGGGCCTCTCTCAAAATTTAAACCCAGTAGGAGCCATAGAATTCTGATCCATTTTTATTGTTTAGTGTTTCTTTTTTGGGGTCTTGGGGTTTGTTTGTTTGGGGGGGGGTTGCAACAAAGTCTCACTATGTAGTTCAGGCTGACCTTGAATTCTTTATGTAGAGCCCAGGCTGGCCTTGAACTCAGAATGATCTTCCTGACTCAGCTTTCCAAGTGCTGGGATTTCAGGCATGTACAACCATTCTCAGCTTTTGACCTATTTCTATTTCATAATTACAAAAAAGCTCAGCCTCAAAAAGCGATCTAAAGTTTTTCCCACTGTGATCAACTGGGGACATTATAGCGAAAGATGTTCCTCAAAGAGAGTTTTGTGGAAGTCAAAAACAATGAAATTTGGTAGGAATAGTCTAAGCCACACATCTAAAAGGAGCCATGAGACAGGCATGGTGGCACATGCTTATAATACCAGCACTTGGGAGGCTGAGGCAGGAGGATCGTTGTTGCAGAGTTCAAGATCAGCCTGCACTACCAAATAAACTCAAGGTCATTTTGAACTGCAAAGCAAGACTCTGTCTCAAAAAGACAAAAAATAAATAAATAAATAAATAAATAAATAAATAATAAAATAAAAGGAGCCATCTCAAAGTGAGGAGCCAAAGACCTACTGTGGAACCTGGAGATAGCTATTTAATCTTTCTAAGCATCCTGTAAAGTGGAGATGAAACCTGATTGCCTAGTTCCCACTTCAGAGAACAGTGGCAAAGAGTCAGTGAAAATACAACTGAGCAGAGTTGGGCTAGGGATTTAGCTCACTGGCATAAGTGCTTGCCTGGCAAGCACGAGGTCATGAGTTCAATCCTCAGTACCAAAAAAAAAAAAAAGTGAATAGAGTCAGGTTATGGTAAGACAAGCATAAATGTAACACTGGCCTGAGTATATAACTAGTGTAATAAGGCAGGAGCAAGTATGCAGAGAAGATACATCCCACTAGTAAACCACCATTAACTCAAGGCACTCTCCACCCCAAGAGAAGAAGGAAAAACATGAAAAAGAAGATGACCCCTTGCAAGCACGTGGTCGTGAGTTCGGTCCCCGGTACCGATTAAAAAAAAAAAAACAACATAAAGAAGCTGGACCAGCAACCATGTGAATCACACAGGGAATCATCAGGCACATTGCTGTTTACCACTGAACCTACCCCAACAATCTCTTCCAGCCCAGAGTTAAGAATTTGAGCCCTACCTGCCTAAACCTGGAGGTCCAGGAAGCTGCAGGCACTTACACATCTTTCCAAGTATTAACTCAGTAAACAGGGAGCACTGAATTATCAGTCTGGTTCTTCCTACCAACTGCTCAGTGGATACTATAAATATTCAAGGAACACACAGGTCCTTTATAAGGGTTCTTAATGTTGTGATTGACATCCCAAATAGCAGTCAGTGTGTCAATTATACCTCCTGTCTTACAGACTTCTTGGCTCAAACATGCACATGTACTTGAACACCCACTTAACAAATGTCTGCTTGCGTGTGAGAAACGAGTAACATATGAAAATTAGCAGGTCAGCACTTCAAGGATTTCCTACCACTAAAATATTTAACATTGAACATGGTAATCTATTTGATGTCTCCAGGTTATAAACGGAGCACTCACAGCTCCACTGTCACCTCCACCGAGACTAGTGAGTGCTGAGGGCAACAAGAAGGTCGAGGTCTCCTAGGCAGCTTCCCCCGCAGCCTTGGCCAGAGTGGGACCCACAGTGCCTCTGATGCCTCTGTCGCTGGCTGCACAGTTCACCTTTCAACCAGGAGTGGAGAAGACCCTTATGCGAGTTTTGCTAGAGTCGGCAAGTGTCAATGGGCACCCCAACTCATTTTCTTTCCTATCCCTGTCATGGAAGGCATAGAACTGAACATCTTTAATTCTGAAGACCTGCGAGTGCGGCCTCCCAATTCAGAAGAAACAAGCCAGCAGAACAAGCGTCAAGCATGCACAGTAATGTGACCGTGTCCAAAATAGTCATCTACCAGTCTGGCCTCTGCAGTCCTCCTCTTTACCTCTCTATCCAAAAGAGGTACCAACTGTGGCGCCGGCGGAGGGCGACCTGGCTTCTCCGAGCAGACCCTCTTCCCGCAAACATGCCCGGAACCCGCGCTGCCCCGCTGGCCCATTACCTGCTCCGCTCCGTAGACCGTGGCGAACTGAACGAAGTCTTCTATGCGGACGAAGCCGTCTCCGTCTCCGTCCAGGGCGTCAAACACAGCGCGGAGGCGCGCACCATCCTCCGAGGTGGCCGCGGGATCTCCGGAGAGCGGCGTAACCAGGCTCGGGTCTGAGGGCGGCCCATGACGCGCCAGCAGCCTCTCGCCCACCCCGTGAGACGCCCCGGGGGGCAGGCCGCGCCGGCAGGGCACACAGTCTTCGGGCTCCGCGGGGCGCGCCTCAGGTAGAGGGTCCCCGCGCACTGGCTCCTCCGGGCCCGGTGGGGAGGGGGCCCAGCCCGGCTCCATGCTCCGGCGTCGGCCGAGCTAGGGGTGCAGCGGGCGGCGCGGGCGGCAGACAAAGGCGCTCAGGGCGCGGCGACGGGCGCGGGCATCCCCGCGGCGACGCGGGCGGGCGCGCGCGGGGCACCCGGGCTGCTTGGGCTGGCGCTCGGGCCCTACTCCTCCCTCGCCCATCTTGGCGCCGCGCTTCAGCGGCCCCCGGCCCGACGGCGCGGCGGGAGCGGGCCCATGGCCGGACGGAGCCCCAAAAGGAGGGGACAAGGCCAAGCGGCGGACGCCGGACCGTGGGAGCTGGCCAGCAGCAGAACAGAGGATGGAAGACAGAGACCTGAGGGATCAAATGAGCAACGCCGCCAGCAACCCCACCTCCGTACGCCTGACGTCATCGCGTCACGTCGCCGGCAGGCCCCACCCACCTCCTGCTGCTATAAAGGCATACTCAGCTCCGCGTAGTGCCACTGCCCGAGTCCAAAGTAGGTGTTTTGTTCCTTTCATAGGATGTAAGTTTCCTTTGGGGCCACTGATGAGGGAGTGGCGTGGCTAGGCAGACGAATACAGGCCATGAGAATTCGTGCAGGTCCGCAAGTGGACCGGACGCCGACTCACGTGCACTGTGGAAGAGTGGCTCCATAAAGGGCCAAGCGAAAAACCAAACAAGCATTACCCCAAAGGAACTAAATCCCTCCTGTATGAGTCCTTGGAGAGTTGATACCAAAGCACAGAATCCCAAAGGACCGGGAAACATGCAAACACCCAGCTGTCAGATACCTGTGGCACAGCGCTGGCGTGCTGATGCCCAGCATCTACCTGATGTTTCTTATGGCAGGATCGACCCGCGAATCCCCTTCCCAGTGTGAGGGGGCCAAATGCGTGCTCCTCCATACTCATCTTCAGGATGCGTGGCAAAATGCAAAGACCTATCCATTAAGCCCATGGCACAGATTTTTTTTAAATGTTCTAATCACCAGTCACCTCCTAAGCATGTTAACTGCTGATGGCAGCAGTCCTGTGTTTCTTGTGTCCTTGTCATCAGAAGGGCAAAGTCACTGGCACTGGGCAGCAGGCAAGGAAGTGGTACGGGTCAATCGAGAGCACATGAGCTATACACACACGAATCGGGAAAGTGTGAATGATATTTTTATACATATGAGCACCAGCACCTGGTATGGTCTCATAAGCTGTGTTGGCAAGAACCTAAGGGACTGAAGTCGGCTTCCATGTGTCAGCCGGGGGCCTGTCAACTGAGTCATTGCCCATGGCTAATCCCAGTGCACAGCAACAGACTTTGCTAAGGCTGGTTTTGGGAAAGGCAAGAATCCCTTCCCCAAAAGGATACCAGCTCATTTGCAGGCAGGGTTTTTAAAAATTGATTATTTAAACATTTTCTAGATTCGCTGATCTTTTGTTTACTCTCTTAATTGGGACATTTTATGGCATTTTATTAACAGGACTGCTAGGAAAGATACCAAAACCCCTAATGAGGGTATCAGTCTAAACCACCCAGCAATAGGGCACACAAGATGCAAAAGAAAGACAGAATATTCTGCAGTCAAGGAGCTCTGGGATGACCAACTATTCTCTCTAGAACAAAAGGCCTTGTCTCCAAAAGTTCATGGCTTTTATTGGTATCAATCAGGGAGGTGAGTGGGAGTTGAGGTAGACTGAAGAGGGAAAAGAAACTCAGAGCCCTCCAGTTACCAATGCATAGATAGTTTTGATGTATGCAAGTCTGCAAGGGCTTTGTTTCTCAACACAGAGCAGTGAGGAGTGCTGCAGGATGAAAAAATGGATTACAGCCTCACAGGAAGAAACCAGCCTGAACTTCAGTGGAACTAAAGGTGCAGATTTACTGGGATTAGGCACCACTCTTCCATAATGCTACAACTGGCTCCCTGGGATTAATCAACTCAAATCTGGACTGTCTGCCCACATTGTCTACCAGTAACAGCAGAGACATGCTTTGAAGTGGACTTTTTTTTCTTATTTTCTTTTCCTCATTCTTGTTTTTATTTTTCTTGGTTGTTCATGTTTGTATTTGACTGTGAACATGATTTCTAGTTTTGTTGTTGTCATTGTTCAGTTTTTTTCTTTTTTTTATTTCTTCCTTCTCTCTCTCCTGTCTTCTGTATCAGCTTCCCAAAGTTTGCATGATTTTCTTTTGTCCTCCAGCCTTGCTTCTAATTTCTTGTCTTCTCTTTCTCTATTTTCCCCCAAACTTCTTTTAAATTTTCTCCCCTGAGGGTCCTGTATATAATTTTGGGGGGTTTTTGGTTTTGGGTTTTTTTTTTTTTTTTGGTACCGGGGATCGAACTCACGACCATGCACTTGCAAGGCAGGTGCTTATGCCACTGAGCTAAATCCCCAGCCCGGGTTTTTGGGGTTTTTGTCGTTGTTGTTGTTTTTGTACTGAGAATCGAACTTAGGCACTTGCCAGGTGGGTTCTGTGCCACTGAGCTATATCCCCAGCCTCTTCTGATTCATTTTAGATTTTGTTATATAGCCATGAATCTTGTTCATATGGTTAAAGATGGCACATTAATAGTTACCACAGTTTGTCACTTTCTAGGCTGTGTTTCATTGCTGTTGTCATTGCTGACTGTACTACTTTACTGAAGGTGACATAATTGTTTTAATCAGTTGTTCTTCCTGATATGCTAAGATGGAGATTAGCTAAGTGTCATGTCAGTGGCCCCCGTGCCTCATGGAATTATGGATGTGACCAAATCAAGCATTTGTGATTGGTTTGTCTCACACTTGGATTGGTGGTGTGTTTCATCTGCTCAGGGGCAAAGCCAGGATATGATGTAAAGGCGGATAGGAAGTGTGTTGCTCCCTCTTGCTGGTTTGTGGTTGCTGTTTACAGCAGCCATGAACTGCAGCCCACCATGCCACTCTGCCTTGGAGCCAACTGAATATGGACTGAAATTTCTAAGAACTGTAAGAAATAAACCTTTCCTTCCCTAATTTTGGGCTTCCAATATTTTGTCTCAGCAAAGAATAAAAAGCAACTAAGACACTAAGGGTCATAAACAATACTATAGGCCAGTGCCAAAGAACCAGGACCTAGGCCAAATAGGCAGCAACTTCCCATTCCCAATAAATGGAAGAGGTACCTTGTAACAGACTCAAAACCCAAAAGTCAATTAACTAGAGATGATCACCATAATGAAAGATGTAGTTAGTGACTTTAGAGCAGATACAGATAAAAAAAAATAGAGGATCTTAGGAAAATGATGGAAACCATCAATACGCAACATAGGAAAGAAACAGAATCTACAAACATTCAAACAGATTAAAAATTCCATTGAATGTATACACAGAACAATGAGCCAATGTGAAGAGAAAATATCAGATACAGAAGATGGGATTTCAGTTAGTGATAATGAAAAGAAGAATGTCTTTAAAAAAGCACAAGACAACAAAAAAATCCAACAGTGGCTAGAAGATGCAAAGAACAGTTACATAAGATTGATCAGAGTCTATGAAAAAGCAGGACATGGTACAAATGACATTTAAAAACCTGTTTACAGAAGTAATAGCAAAAAACTTCACAAGCATAGAGAAGGAATTTGACATACAGATAACTGAGGCCAAAAAAAAGTGTATAGAACTTCAATTAGCCATGATAAAAAAAAATCCACACCAAGGCATATAACAACCAAGATTCCAGAAATTCAGTACAAGGACAGAATATTAAAAACTGTTAGAGAAAAGAAACAAATCATCTATAAAAGAAAGCCCATCAGCCAGACATGGTGGCACACTCCTGTAATCCCAGCACTTGGGAAGCTGAGGCAGGTGGATCATTGCAAGTTCGAGACCAGCCTGGGCTACAAAGTGAGCCCAAGGCCAGCCTAAACTACATAGTGAGACCCTGTCTCAAAAAGCAAAAAAAAAAAAAAAAACGGGCTGGGGATTTAGCTCAGTGGCTTAGCGCCTGCCTGGCAAGTGTGAGGTCGCAAGTTCGATCCCCAGTACCAAAAAAAAAAAAAAAAAAAAGCCCATCAGAATCACAGCAGAAGGCTGGAGATAATTCAGCAGCAAGCACCTGCCTGGCAAGCACAAGGTCCTGAGTTTGATTCCCAATACAAAACAAAAACAAAAAAACACAGTATCACGGCAGACTTCTCAACACAAACCCTTGAGTCAAGGAGAGCTTGAAGTGAAGTATTTCAAGCCTTAAAAGAAAACAACCTCTAATCCAGATCGATGTACCCCACAAAACTATCTTTCAAAATTGATGGAAAAAATAAGACGCTTTCAAGACAAAGAACACTTGAAGAAATTCATGACTACCAAATGGCACTCCAAATTATTCTAAAGGACATTCTAGAAACAGATAACAAAGATTACAACTTCATAAACCACAACAGAACGAATCTGCCATGCAAGGCAAGTAATTAAACAGGAGTGAGAACCAACAACAGGAAAATTACATGACAAGGATAAGTCAACACATATCAGTTATAACCATAATGTAAGTAGTCTCAATTCACCAATCAAAACAAAGAGACTGGCAGAATAGATCAAAAAGTAAGATTCAACAATACACTACATACAAGAAATACATTTAATTCAAAAAGAAATTCATAGACTGCAAGTCAAAGGATGGAAAACAATATTCCATGGAACAGGAAACTGGAAAAAGCAGGAGTATTCTATTTGCAGACCAAGTGGATTTCAAGCCAAGATTGATCAGAAGAGACAACAAATGTCATTACACCCTTATAAAGGGAACAAGCCCAGAGGAAGAGATAACAATCATAAATATATGTGCTCCAAATACCAGCACACACAACTATATAAAACAAATAATAACAGACATGAAAAATCAAATTTAAAAAATCAAATAAGCATTAATACAATTGTAATGGAGGACTTCAATACCCACTGTGACAAACAGAAAGATGACTAGAAAAAAAAATCAACAAATACCAGAAGTGAACCAAACTTTTAAATAAATGAACTTAGTAGATGTCTGCAGAGTGTTCCACCCCATAACATCCAAATACACATTCCTCCTAGCTACGCGTGTGTGGAGGACCACCTGGATGACTCTCCTTGAAAGAAAACCATTTGATCCTATTTTTGTGTATTGATATGTACAGAGCTGGCTAAATTTTATCTTTATCCCCTTAATTGGCCTTAAGCAGTGCAAATGGGTCTAGCCAAGGTATTGATACTAATCTTTGAAGCAAGTTGACAGGTCAGTGTTACCCCAACTACAGCTCCCAAATAATATGTGTGAACTAGGCCAAATATAGCTATGCTGCTGAGACTGAGCCTTGAGGTAAGAGCCTATGACTTCTCTCAGGGCATAAAAAAAATTACACATCAGAGCTGAAGCACTGACTCCAAAACATTAGATACTGCCTCAAATTGTGCTATGTGGATGACTCTTTGGGGGGGGGGGAGTAACCAGGGATTGAACTCATGACCTTGCACTTGCAAGGCAGCCCATGGATGACTCTTTTTGCATGTCTCTCTCGATATATATTATACAGTGATTTTAGGCCTCCTACCCCGCCCTGTTCACATGCTCTCACAGTCACTCATCCTCAAGCCACTCTCCTCTTCACGAACTAATAAAACCCGAATTTGAAAAAAAAAATCCCAAATTTGGCCCTGGATTGAGGTCTTTGTTTCTGTTAGGCATTGTGGTAGCTGGGCTTATGATCCCCTTGACTCCCCACAACTACAAACATGCCTTACTGTTTTTATTCTCACCATGCATTGCACTGGAAGTAGGAGATTGGAATTAACTTACTAGAATTCTAATAACTTTTCCATGGGATTACAAATGTGGACTTTCCTGGACCACAGCAATGTTCAGGAAGACTTTGTATACACATGGGATATTCTCCAAAACAGACCACATATGAGTTCATAGAACATGTTTAAATAGGGGATTTAGCTCAGCAGCATAAGTGCCTGCCTGGCAAGTGCGAGGTGCTGAATTTGATCCCAGGTTCCAAAAAAAATTAAAATTTAATTTTTAAAAAAAGAACATGTTTAAATAAATGCAAATTATCCCATGCATATTTTCAGACCATAGTGAAATGAAATTGGAAATCAATGCCAAAAGAAACCACGAGAACTTCATAAATATATAGAAATTATATAACACCCTCCTGAACAATCAGTGAGTCACAGATTAAATTAAAGAAAAAAATTAGAGGGCTGGGGATTTAGCTCAGTGGCATAAGCGCCTGTCTTGCAAGCATGCAGTTGTGAGTTCGATCCCTGGTACCAAAAAAAAAAAATAGTTTCTAAAATTAAAGTCTAATACCAATACAATATACCAGAATTTATGGGATGCAATTAAAGTAGTCCTACAAAGGAAATTTATAGGAGTGAATTCATATATCAGAAAAACAGAGTGAGCTCAAATAAACAACCTATTGTTGAACATCAAGCTCCTACAAACAGAGAAAATCAGTTCCAAAACTCCTATGAAGAGGGCTGGGGATTTAGCTCAGTAGCTCATTGGTATAAGCACCTGCCTGCCAAGTGCAAGGTTGTGAGTTTGATTCCCAGTCCAAAATCAAAACTCCTATGAGGGAAGAAATTGTAAATATCAGAACAGAAATTAATGCAGTGCAGACTAAGAAAACATTACAAAGAATCAATGAGTCAAATAGTTGGTTTTTGAAAGATTAAATAAAATTGACAAACCCTTAACCAATCTTATCAATAAAAGGGAAGAAAAGACTCAAACCCATGCAATTAGGAATGAAAAGGGTGAAATCACAATAGATCCTACAGAAATCCAGAAAATCATCACTACTTACTTTGAGAAATTATATTCTAATAAGATGGAAGACACAGAAGAAACAGACAGATTCCAAGATATGTAAGAATTACCAAAGCTGAATCAACAAGATATAAAAATTCTAAATGAACCACTATCAGTCAATGAAATTGAAGATGTAATTAAAAACCTATCAACATCTAAATTAAAAAAAAACTACCAACAAAGTAAAGCCCAGGTCCTGATGGATTCATTGCTGAATTCTATAAAGAAAATTTAGAGAACATCTAATGCTGCTATAATCTCAAACTGTTTAATGAAATTGAAAGAGAAGCAATACTCAATCAGGAATGATGGTGTACACCTGTAATCCTATCACTGGGTCACTGTAAATTCAAGGTCAGCCTGAATTGCAAAACAAGACCCTGTCTCAAAAAAAAGAAAAATCCCCAAGTGAGATCTCATTTTTTTTTAAAGACAGGGTCTCACTCTATAGTTTAGGCTGGCCTTGAACTCATTATGTAGTCTAAGCTGGCTTCCAACTCACAGAGATCCTCCTGTATAAGCCTCCCAAGTGTTGGGATTACAGGCATGTGTCACCACAACTGGAAATCTTTTTATTCCTGGAAATTTATTTTAAAAACTTTTGCACAGCTAAAGCAAGTACCAACAGAGTGAAGAGACAACTCACAGTGTGGGAAAGACTACTGTATAGAATACATTAAAAAAAAAAAACTCACAAAATCAGAACTCCCCCAAATTTAAAGACCCAATCCAAAAATGAGCATCTGAAATGAATGGACACTTCTCAGATAAAGAAATAGATATGGCAAATAAATATATGAAAAAGTGTTCAGGCCGGGCATGGTGGTTCATGCCTGTAATCCCAGCACTCAGGAGGCTGAGGCAGGAGGATCGTTTCAAGTACGAGACCAGCCTGCGCTACAAAGTGAACTCAAGGCCAGTCTGAACTGCATATCGAGACCCTGTCTCAAAAAAGAAAAAAAGGAAAAAGTGTTCAGGGCCAGGGATTTAGTTCAGTGATGAAAGCACTTGCCTGGCAAGTGCGAGGCTGTGAGATTGATAACTGGTACCAAAAAAAAAAAAATTATTCAACATCACTGGTCATTCAAGAGATGCAAATTAAAATAACATTGATATTTGATCTCACTCCAGAAAAAATGACTGTTATCAACAAATAAAGCAATAATAAATGCTATGGGGAAAAACAAACTCTTGGTAAAACCACTATGGAATTCAGTATAGAGATTTCTCAAAAAACTAGGACTACATGGTCCATTTGACTCAGCTATTCCCCTTCTAGATATCTTCCTGAAAGAATTAAAAACACCATACCACAGCGATATATATACACCCGTTTACAGTGCCAAATTTGCAATAATTAAATCTTGGAAACAGTCCAAATCCCCATCAACTGATTAACGGATAAAGATGTGGTTTTTTATACAATGGAGCACTACTGTGCTATAAAGAAAGATGAGCCTGAGACATTTCTAGCTTTGGATGCACCTTGAGACCATACTTTTAAGTGAAATAAGTCAGACGTACATGTTTAAATACTACTTTGTTCCTTCTGATGTGAGAAACTGACAATGAAAATAAGGACCAAAATGTATAATAGATATTGGTAAATGTGAAGAAAAACTTCAAATGAGAAGGGAAAAAAAGAGGGAGAGGGGAAAGGAAAAAGGGGTCAAGAAAAAAGAATAGAAGGAAAAAATGGAAACAAAGTTTTTGTAAATAGAGAGAGGAAGAAGGGATGAAGAGAAGAGAGGATGGGAAAAAACAGCAGCAAGATGTATTATGTAGGCCAGGGATATGGCTCAGTGACACAGTGCCTGCCTGGCAAATATAAGGTCCTGAGTTCAATTTCTGGTACAAAAAAAAAAAGATACATCATGTACAGGTGCAAATTCTCAATTATGAATGTTATCATTATGTGTATCTAAAATGTCCCAATAAAATAAAATAGAAAAAAATAACAATCTTATAACTTTATTAATTTATTTATTTTTCCTGTCTTTTTAAGACCGGGTCTCGCTATGCAGTTCAGGCTAGCCCTAGGCTCATCTTGTAGCTAGGCTGGTCTCAAACTTGCAATGATCCACCTGCCTCAGCCTCCCAAGTGCTAGGATTACTCCCAAGTGCTAGGATTACACATGTGTACTACCCTACTCATTTCTTGAGACAAGAGGGAAAGTTTTCCTGTATCTTGTAGTTTGAGCAACTATTTCAAAGATAACAAAATTCAATATAGTGACCATTATTAATTTCCTATCATCTTGTTTTGAAATCCTATATCATTTTGTTTTGTTTTTATTGTTTTTTTCTTTTAATCTCTCTAAAAATAAATAAAAAGAGGGAAAGTTCCCATTTATGGAAAATATCTTCTTTTCACACAGTTAAATTAAGAAAAATTATATCAAATCAGATTTTTTTCCTGACTAATCTTCTTAAATATCCCCAACAATGTAAAGTTTAGGCAGTAAAATTATTCAACTAGACTTGAAAGAGGTTATGATTAGGTACACAAATCTTACTGCTTGGCATCAAATTTTCCAAAATTAAACAGTTGTTTAAACTGCAATGTTCTTCACTCATATTTCAAACTTTTATATGTTTTTATTTTCTGAATGAAAATGTGCAATCCAATGATAATCTGAACTAAATTCTGCAATATGCAAATCACAGTTAACTTTTTTTAAGATAGGGTCTCAACATGTAGCCTGGACTGGCCTTGTGGTGATCCTCCAGCCTCAGCCCCTCAAGTGCTGGGACTACAGGTGTGCACAACCCAGCCATAGTTCACCTTAAAACAAAGCAAAAAAAAAAAAAATGATCAAATTTTTTTTTTCAAAATCTCAATATTAGGGTCAGGGATTTAGCTCAGTGGCACAGTGCCTGCATGGCAAGTGTGAGGTCCTGAGTTTGATTCCCAGTACCAAAAGGGGTGGGGGGGAATCTCAGTATTAAGATATTTATAAAAATAGGACCGGGGATTTAGCTCAACAGCATAAGTGCCTGCCTTGCAAGCATGTGGTTCTGAGTTCGATCTCCGGTACCAAAAAAAAAAAAAAAAGATATTTAGAAAAATTAACCAGTATTTATCTGTGGCCACAATGTATTACCTTATGGTACTCTGTGGAAAGTCTTTGGTTGTTCCTTCCTTACTTTCTACTTTTTCTAAAACATCTCTTCATCAGCCTCTTGTTCTTCCACCATTTTTTTCCAAAGGTTGAAAAAATTCTGGTAATGATTTTTTTGCAGGCTATGATTATGGTTAGTGTCTTTTTGAAGGACAAAGGCAGTCTGTCACAAATATCACATAAAGTCCTAATAACAGTCCAGAAAGCAAAGTTGCTAAGGCAAAAACTGTGTGATTCTCAAACTAGTAGTCCAAGGTCATCAAAAAAAAAAATCCTGATGTACATAGAGAGCCAAAAGGGTGCTGACATAATACTTATCAGAATAGAACTTGGGGTTATAATTCCAACACTTAGGAGGTCAAGGCAGGAGGATCACTAAGAGTTCAAGGCCAGCCTGGGCTACAAAGTGAGTTCAAGGTCTGAAATGTATAGCAAAACTGTCTCAAAAAGACCAAAATATAAAAAAAATTTTTTTAATTAAAAAAAAACTTGGACAAAACCACGATGAAATGGGTTCAATACTCTTCCATTATTTTTCACTTATAATGTTTATGAAGTCATTCTTAATCCTTGGACCCTGATAGTGCCTGATTTTACTGCCCTTACAATGATAAATTATAGGAAGAGCAGTTATGATAAACCATGCATTCAGTCCTGTCTGCTCTGGGACATCTACTCTTCCAACTTTAACCTCAAAATCACCTCATTCAGTAAAATCTTCGCATTCTGGTTGAAGATTTTGCCAAGCAGGACACCATGGAGCATAAAATTCTATCATCCACTCTCCTTGTAGAAGCTCTCTCCAGTTCTCATAAGGATGCACAAATCACTCCTCTGCCTTTGAATCCAGAAAGTTCCCCCAAAACAGCAGCCTCAGGACTTTGAGGGGTACCACAAGACTCTCAGAGTGCACCATGTCAACTGTTCTCTCACTTCTCTGAGACAGGGTGTTGCTCTGTAGTTCAGGTTGTATAGAGAACTCTTTCCCATCCTATCACATTCCAGGAAGGTTTATAATTGTAATCCCAAGAAGTTACTGGAATTCTAGTGAGTTAATTCCAATTTACCACTTCCAGTGCAAACGCAAGGCAAGAAGAAAGACACAGAGACATATTTATAGTTGTGGGGAGCCAAGGGGTTCTAAACACAGCCAAGATGTTGGTTCACCAGGCTGGGGATTTAGCTCAGCGACATGAGCGCCTGCCTGACAAGAGCTAGGCCATGAGTTCGATCCCTGGTAAAAAAAAAAATTTAAAAAAAGATGTTGGTTCACCAGAACAAAAGCTTAGACCCAGAGCCCTTTCCACGTTTTATTTTTATTAATTCCCCATGAGGGCAATGGCTTGGCTATGAGTGACAGAGTGGCAGGAAATACATGACTGCCATGACTACCATGAGCTGAGCTAAGTAGGTGGTCTGAGATTACCTTGGCAATAAGCAGAGGTCAGGAAATGCAGAGGCAGTAATCTGTATAACACAACTGAGGTAGTATCTAATAATAATTTGGGGTTGGTACTTCAGTTCTGATGCACAATCCTGTTTGTTCTGGGAAGTCATAGTCCCTTTCTCAAGGCGTGGTCCCAACCAACAGGATGCAGCATGGCTCTCCATCCTGCCCTGCTCAACCATGTATTTGGGGAGTCACTAGGTAGAGTAACACTGACCTGTGTGACTTTGCTTTAGAGACTATACATCAGTTTCTCATCCAGCCCAATTTACATTGCTTAAAACCAATTGAAGGGACAAAGAAATAACCTAACCAGCTCTGTACATATCAATACATGGAGATAGGACCAAGTTTATTCAAAATGGAGATACTTGCTGCTCTTTTCAAGGAGAGTCATCTGTGTCATTCCCTACAAGGCTGAACTTGAACTATGTAGTAGAGGCTGGCCTTAAGTTCACAGTGATCTCCTGTCTCGGTCTCCCTAATTCTAGGATTACAGGTGTGTGCTACTATATGTTGGGAAACTTAGTATTCTAAGTAATCAAAAGTCTTAGTATTCTAAATATACTTAGTATTCTTAGTATCTTAGTATTCTAAGTATACTTAGTATTCTAAGTAATCAAAAGTCTAACAATGGAAAACATAAGAAATTATCTTAGTGAAATATAAAACCTTTGTTTCTTAATCTACTTTTTATAAGTTTAACCAACAGCCTCTTTTTTTTTCTTCTGTATTGGGAATTGAACTCAGGACCTCACACTTACCAGGCAGGTACTGTGCTGCTTAGCTATAGCCCTAGCTCCCCAAGATTCCCCTTAATAGTTTAAGAAAACCTTGTTGCTTTAGGCGTAGAAAACTTTTAGACTATTAATGATACCCAGTTTATGGGCTGGGGATTTAGCTCTGTGGTATAAGCGCCTGCCTTCCAAGCACACAGTCGTGAGTTCAATCCCTGGTACTGATTTAAAAACAATTATATCCAGTTTAATTATATAGCACAATAATATAATTAATAGTATTTGCAGGGGAGGAGCTAAAGATGGCTGATCAGTGCGCAACAAAATACAAAGCCAGCCAGGCGCAATGGCTCACGCCTGTAATCCCAGTACTCAGGAGGCAGAGGCAGGAGGATCATTGCGAGTTTGAGACCAGCCTGGGCTAGAAAGTGAGCTCAAGGCCAGCCTGAACTGCATAGCGAGACTCTGTCTCAAAAAGACAAAAAACAAACAAACAAACAAAAAAGCCTCCTGGGAGAAACAACTCGTTAGCCAGAATAAAATATCCTGGAGAGATCCAGACAGAAGGAGATGGATCCTCTTGACAAAGGAAGAGATTAGAATGTAAAAAAGCTCATCAAACACACAGTCTCCGGGCTACAATTGGAACAGCTAAGGTTACCAGACACGGCATTTTCACTGTGACCCACCAAGATTGCACCAGCCTGAATTCGCAAATTTGCGCCAGCTGAAAGAGCCGCCCAAACTTGTTCTCACCGCCACTCACAGGAGCCACAGCCACACTGAAGTCAGGGGTTGGTGAGCCCAATGGAGAGTGGAGCTGGCAAAGGGACCTTCATTAATCTACAGTCAGTGCTGGCAATGAGACCCCCCCCAATGGGAAGGGCACGACCAAATGGGCAACATGTTGGAATTGGGCAGGAGGAGTCTGAACTGGGAGCAACAGTGACTTCAGTTGATTTCTCCCTCTCCAGAGCAGATTTGTGGGATTTGCTTGGACTGGGCCACACCCCTGGCCAGGACCCATTGAGCCATCCCAAATCGATTCCCTGCACCTAGCACTCTAACCTGGTGAAGGCCTCTGAAGTTTGGCTGGCCTGGTGGGTAGGGGATGGCATATGCAGCCCCTGCTTGCACCTTAGTGACAAGAGGCAGGAAAGGGCAGAGGTCCCTCGCCAGCAGCGTGCTTCGGAGGAACTGTGGCCAACAAGGAAGGGGGCTGGGACCTCCACTGTACACCTGTGTGGAGGAGGCCGGGACCATAACAGGAGAGAGAGGCAAGAGGAGGCCCTCAGCCCAGAACCCTGAGAGCACTGATCCAGGAGAGGGAAAAACAAAGGAGACTGAGGGCGGCAAACATGCAACATCAGACATGGCTTCAATAGACTTTAAGAGATATCTTCGGGATCTTGTAGACAAGCTCAAAACTGAAATATTAAATCAGGTGAAGCAAGATATGAGTAGAGTAGTAAAAGAAATGCTAAGCATCTCTCAGGAAGACATAGACAGAAGGGAGGAACACAAAAAAAGGAGAGCAACCTTAGATAAAGAATATAAAGAAAATATAGAATACATGAAGCAGATTCAAAGAGATTACCAGGAAATTAAAAACTCCATTGAAAGCTGGCAAAACTCCTTAAAAGAAACTAAGGATAAACTATCAAAACTTGAAGACAAGTTTGCAATGTGTGATCATGAAAGGAAATATCTCTTAAAAATAACAGGGAAACAGGCAGTAACAATACAAAGGCTAGATGATGACAAGAGAATCTATAATTTAAGAATAGAAATGTGAATGAAGAAGCAGGAATACAAACAGGCGAATTACAAAGGCTATTCATGAGGGCTGGGGAATTTAGCTCAGTGATATAAGTGCCTGCCTTGCAAGCGTGCAGTCATGAGTTCGATCCCTAGTACCAAAAAAAAAAAAAAATTCATTCAGTTATGTGAGGCATATAGAACTCCAGCCACTTACAACCAAAACAGAGCTACACCCAGACATATAATAATCAAGATACCAGAAATTCAATATAAAAACAGAATATTAAAAGCCATCAGAGAAAAGAAACAGATTACCTATAAAGGTAAGCCCACCAAGATCATGGCAGACTTCTCGACACAGACAGTCAGATCAAGAAGAGCTTGGAGCGAAGTATTCCAAGCCCTGAAAGGAAATAACCTCCAGCCCAGATTGATGTACCCTGCAAAAAGTGTCACTAGAAATTAATGGAGAAACAAGATGCTTCCATGACAAAAAGGAACTGGGGGAATTTGTGACCACCAATCCAACCCTACAGCAATACTGAAGGACATTCTAGAGAGAGAAAAAAAATGCCAGGATTTTAGGAACAGTGGCAGAAAGGCCTCAATGAGCAGGGCAGGCAGTAGAATGAAGGAGAAAACTAGACAAACAAAGGCAGAAAAACAGCATAGCAGAAATGAGGCAGAGAATAGAAATGTGAATGAAGAAGTAGGAATACAAATAGAATACAAATAGGATGGCTAGAATCTCTAACATAGATGGCCTTGATACACTATATTGTTAATAGTGTACCGGGATTTAAAACCCACATTACTCACACCACTCTGCTTAGATGTATTATATTCTGTTCCAGTCATTCTACCTGTACTAGATTTGAGGGCACAGACAGTTATCCCAAAAATAACAGGATATAGTAATCATCCTTAATTTCCTATTAACTTAATCTAAAGCTCTGTATAACCTACACTGTTTTACCATGACTGATTGTAATCGAATCTGGTTTGTTGGATTACTGTTTTGTATTGATAGATTTTATTCAAAGCTCTTATGATTGATAGTATCAAGTCTGAGAGTATAGGCAACTGCACTGAAGATGACAAGATTCACTAGAATATCCACTCTAGTTTGATTATTACCTGCCTTTGAAGTTTTATACTGTCTACAATGTTTTATTTTTACTAATATTGTTACATACTGCTATATTCAATTACACTGCTATATTCAATTATGCCTGATGATATAGACAATTCTATTGAAGATAATAAGAAACAACACAGTAATCATTGTAGATCACCTTGTGGTTTTATACCACTTTTTGTTTCATGTTTTTATAAGAATTTGTTTTATCTTGCTAAGTTTTGTTTTTCCCCTCTAATACAGAAAGGATAGAAATACATGTAGAAACTCATGCATGCGTAGCTGTTTACAGTCTCATTGTTTGAATATCTACTTTGTATGCTTTAATTTTGTAACTTGAACAACTATTTCTAAGAGGACAATATGTAACTTATCAACTAGTGATTTCTTACTGTGTATCTTTTTTTCTGAAATTCTGTATTATCTCTACCCTTTACATGTTTTTTTCTCTTTAAATAAAAAAAATAGTATTTGCTCAGGTAAGCCACAGTAAGACTAGAAAAAACCAAAATGGAGAAAAACCCATCAATAGAGAAAACTAAAGCAGGAACCTGGTTTTTTAGCCACAGAGGAATTTTGTCTGGTAGTTATTTTTCTAGCTTTTTTTTTTTTTTTTTTTTTGGTACCAGGGATCAAACTCATGACCTTGCACTTGCCAGGCAGGGACTTATGCTGCTGAGCTAAAGCCCCAGCCCCTGGCAGTTATTTATCTTAACAATTACTTTAGATAATTCATGAGAACCTAATTACACCAGTTAACATTTCACAATTTTTTTTTTTTTTTGTACCAGGAATTGAACTTATGACCTTGCACTTACCAGGCAGGTTCTTATGCCACTGAGCTATACCCATGGCACAGTTAACATTTTAAAAAACTATACATTCTCTTTTTGTTTATTTGTTTTTGCTTTTTGTAGACAAGGTCTGGGTATACAGGTTTTTTTTTTTTTAATTTTTGTTTGTTTTTTGGTACTGGGGATTGAACTCAGGACCTCCTGCTTGCCAAGTAGGCACTTGTGCTGCTAAGCTAAATCCTCAGCAGGCTATATAGTTTAGATTGGCCTTGAGCTCACTGTGTATCCCAGACTGACCTTGAACTCCCAGTGATTCTCCTGCTTCCACCTCTGGAGTTGTTGGCATTGCAGGCATGCACTACCACACCTGGCAAAAATCAACTTTCTAAAATCCTCTGTTTTAAGTCTGTTCCATCAGGAGCCTGAGATCATTCATTGAGTGAGAGTTAAATTGAAGTCATTGGGGGCTGAGGATGTAGCTCTGAGGTACAACACCTGCCAGGCAAGGATGAGGTCATGAGTTCAATTCCCAGTAGCCTAAAAATAAATACGTAAATAAATAAAATCTGTGCCAGATTCATAAACTATTACCTAAAACTGCTATTTTGGGGCTAGACACTGAGCTACCCATAGTCATGTAAGATGCACTACATTATATGCCCTTAAAATTTCCCTTGTGTGCCAGGCATAGTGGCACACAACTGTAATCACAGTATCTGGGAGACTAAGGGAACATGCTGGAAGCTCAAAACCATTCTAAACTACACAGTGAGACAGTCTCAGAAAACCAAAATTAGCTGGGCATGTTCATGCATGCCTATAATCGCAGCACTCAGAAGGCTGAGATAGGATGATTACCCTGAGTTCAAGGTTAACTTGGGCTTCATAGTGGGACCATACATACATACATACATAAAGGTATGTTAAAGGCCTGAGGATGTAACTCAAGGTTACAGCACTTGTGATGTATGTTTGAGGCCCTGGGTTCAGTCATCACTACTGGAGAAGAAAAAAATAGTTTAAATAATTGAGATCTAGGGCAGAGAAGTTTTAAGTGCAGAGGCATTGGACCCAAATATGTCTTATTTGTTTTAAATTTTTTTTGTTTTATTTTTTGTGTTTTTTTTTTTTCCAACAGGTTGTCACCATATAGTTCAGGGCAGCCTTGAACTCATCATAATCCTCCTGCCTCAGCCCCCAAAGTACTAGAATTACAAGTATGTCCTACCATGCCTGGCAAGAAATTCCAATCTGAGAATGAAGGAGCAGGGTGTTTTGTTTTGGTGTGGCACTTCTGAAGAAACCCCCATCTCAACAGGCCATTCCTGATATGTCCATGTAGGACCCTCCCTTGCTCCACACTTAGGGCCACATGGGACTGGACATCTGATCTCTGAGGGAGTCCTATAGCTCACAGGTTACAGTCCAAGGCAAAGCTAGTCAGTGGTCCGGATGGGAGGCTTGTGCAAGGTATGTAGAGGAGATGCTTGGGGATTGAGCTCTGGGAAGAAGGGACCTGCTACAGACCTCTCATGACAGCCAAGGTACAGCCAGGAAATCTCCCCCAAGAGCTCAGCATCTTTCCCAGATACTCCCACCTTTCAGCCAAGTCACTTCCCTTCTCACAGATCTCTTCTTCCAGAGATCTCTCCTACCTGGTAGCTGGACTTTGCTTCCCAGACTCTAATCTAACACCTTGGCAAGATTATCCACATCTTCATACCTGCACCCATCTACCATGCTGAAAATGCCACCAGATTCTGCATGGGCCCCTCCAATCCAGGCATCAAAAACCAAACCAGCTGCCAGAACCAGCTGAAGAAACTGCAGAGCCCAGTGCAAAATGAAAATGTGTTTGATTTTTTTTTCAAAAAGTAGTAAAAAGCTCTAACACATCCCTCCAAGGACAGCCCTTCTGAGTTCTAACCCTGTATACTTGTTTTCAACAAATTTCAATTATCTTTGGGAGTTGGCCACCTCCAGGTCACCACCACCTCTGACTTCTGTTCATACCTTGTTTTGTTTTTTTTTCTTCTGAGACAAGGTTTTACTATGCAGTTCAGGTCAGACTTGGATTATTTAGCCCAGGCAGGCCTTGAACTCACAGCAATCCTCTTCTCTCAGTTTCCCAAATGCTGGGATTATAGGCATTCATCATGTTATTTTCTGCTTTTGTTTTTATTTTTGGTACAAGGGATCGAACTCAACCTCATGCTTGCCAGGCAGGCATTTATGCCACTGAGCTAAATCCCCAGCCCCATGTTATTTTCCAACCCCCCAACTCCAACCAAAATAGCATCTTCTGTGTATTATCCTTTTGTATGACAATTTAGATCTATAATGTCCCTCAAAAAGCTCATGTGTTCTGAAATAGGATTTTTATTTTTTGGTCTTGAGATAGGGTTTTGCTGTACAGTTCAGGATGGCCGTGAGCTCACTTTGTAGCCCAGGCTGTTCTTGAACTTGCAACAATCCTCCTGCCTCAGCCTCTGAAGCACTGGGATTACAGGCGTATGCTGCCATACACAGCTTTTGGTTTTTTTGAGACAGGGTCTCACTGTGTAGCCCAGGCTGGCCCCAAACTTGTGGCAATTCCTCCTGCTTCAGGCTCCCAAGTGCTGGGATTGCAGAGGTGCACCACTACTCCTTGCTTCAAAGTCATATATATATTGGGCTGGGGATTTAGCTCAGCAGCATAAGTGCCTGCCTGATAAACATGAGGTCATGAGTTCAATCTCTGGTACAAAAAAAAAAAAAAAATATATATATATATATATATATATGGTACCAGGAATCAAACTCACAATCTTGAGCTTGCCAAGCAGGTGCTGTGCCACTGAGCTATATCCCTGGCCCAATACTGTATATTTTAAAGAAAGAATCTGCCAGTTTTCCAAAGTGGCTGTACAGTATATTCCTACCATTGAAAAAGTCTGGCACACTTTTTTAAAAAGTTACCTATACTTGGCCAGGGATTTAGCTCAGTGGTTTAAGTGCCTGACTGGCAAGAATGAGGTCATGAGTTTGATCCCCGGTGCAAAAAAAAAAAGTTACCTATACTTGAGGTATACTATATATATATGTATGTATATATATTGGCTACCAGGGATCAACACAGGAGCTTTTTGAGGGACATTATAGATCTAAATTGTCATATAAAAGGATAATATACAGAAGATGCTATTTTGGTTGGAGTTGGGGGGTTAGAAAATAACAACATGGGACTGGGGACTTAGCTCAGTGGCATAAATGCCTGCCTGGCAAGCATCAATATTTTTTTTTTGGCTACCAGGGATTAAAATCAATACTGTAGATAAGCAAGTTAACAACACACTGTTTCCATTCCTACTCTTTTTTGTAATGGCAGGTGCATCTAAAATATACTAAGCTAGCCAGGCTTGGTAGTGCATGCCTGCAATCTGAGCAAACAGGAGGCTGAGACAGAACTGTTGCAAATTCAAGACCAGCCTGGGCTACAAAGTGAGCCCAACACCAGCCTAAACTGCATAGTGAGAGCCTGTCTCAAAGATAAAAAATAAATAAAAATTATATATATACATATATACATATATGGCAAATTTTCAGGACATTTTTTTACCCAACAAGTAAACTTGAGAAGTCAATTTTAGGTTTGGATCACACCTCCTGGTGGCCTCCAGCAATGGAGGGCATAGAAGCTGACTTGTGTTTACTGATATTTTATTCAGTGGGAAAGATTTTTTTCTCACCTTCAAACTAGCAAAGTACATTGCTCAGAGTAAAAATAGAATGTGAGTTTTTAAAGCTGAGTTAATTCCTCCTGACTCAGCCTCAGGTTTTGATGGTTTTATTTAAACATCTTTCACTGAAGTTGCTGTCACTTGCTTCCAATCTTCCAGTGATGACAAAGCATCTCCAGCACAGCCCAACTATGGCCACATTTTGAACCTACCACATATCCTTGCAGGCCACTGTCCCTTTAGTTTCTGCCTCAGGATAAGGAAGGCTTAGTGGGCCTCACTTTCCTCTTCCTCAAGCTCCAGGTTACATGTGATGCTGAGAGTTAAAAAAAAATTTTGTTCAAGACTGGCCTTGAACTCTGGATCTTCCAGCCTAAGCCTCTTGAGAGCTGAGATTACCAGTGTGTGTACCACAGGCCAATGACTTCTTTGTATTTCCAACAAATGTTTCTTATTACTTATTTTGGTGCTATCTGGCATCTCCCAATGGCCCTTTGGATTTCCTAGGACCCTGGCACCAGAGAGGGGTTCTGAAACTCATCTGATCACAGGAGAAGACATGTACACACAAGTTCATTAGCAGGCTTGGCTGCACATCAATCTGTAGAGGCTTTAGCTAGTGTGAGTCAGGACCCACAGTGATTTACCTATAAAAACACTAGAAGCAGTTCCTCTCCAAGCAGTGGCTATTGTAGGAGCTGCCATATTTACAGGATGAATTTACTGAAAAAGAGCCAAACGTGACCAAAACAGTGAATCTACATCTTCCCTCAAGAATCTGAACAGATTCTACACCTTTCCTCACGAATCTGAAAGAAAACATAATGTCTCTTTTCAGGAGTCAGCTTGACTTGTACAAATGGCAGCGGAAACTGATGCCATGAAGGGCAGTGGCAGGCTCCCAGAGCCAAGCAGGACCAAGAAAAGGGGCTGTGAGTATGGTTCAGTGGTAGAGTTCATGCTTAGCATACACAAAGCTCTCAGTTTGATCCTAAGTACCAAAGTAACAACAACAACAACAATAACAACAATAAAGGAAGATTTATTCCCTGGTCCAAACAATAATAAAGAAGATTCACTCCTTAGCCCCAGAGTTCTATATCAAAGCTTCTTCCATGAGCTTTAATATACCATTCCTAGGGAATCTATGAGGGACCCAGGATCCTTTCCAAATACTCTCTTTGGACCTATATAAAGAGCCAGAGTGAAACTGCAGTGTGGCTCCAAGAGATGCCTGATGAGCCTATGCGCCAGCCCTGAGTTGAGGCCAGTCAGGGACCTCCCATCTGGACAGCCCACCTGCCCCACTCTTGGGAGGACACTGACTGACACCCAGCTGCAGCATACTCAGGCTTCAGTGCAGAGCCAGGGACAAGCAAAATGCCATTCACTGCTCAGACTCATCCTAGAGAGGGCCTGACTGCTACCAGGCAGACTGGAAAAATGAGATGGAAGCAAAGAAGTATCTGCTGGTTCAAAACACCACACCTGATGAGGTTCTCTGGGACTCATCACCTTGCTCTCCCAGGCTGACTCAAGTGAACAAGTTCACATGGTAACAGGCAAGCCAAGGTGTGGCTATCTACATCTCCCCAGGAACGTCAGCTTACACTCCTCTGGGTCCCCATCACTTGGTACACACAGTGCACACATGGTAAGTAGCAAATATCTGAGTGAGGCAGTCATCTTCAGCCTGTCTCCCAAGCCCCTATAGGTCGTCCAATCCTGGCAGGAATCCCAGTGCTGGGGTGGGAAGAAAAGAGGGAGAGGGAGATAGAGAAACCCCAGTTTCTGGGAAAATCTCCCAAACAAAGTCCCATATGAGGGTCCTGATGTCAGGGACTTGTAGCATACACAAGCCATGACTAGGTCGCCATAGTAACAGAAGTCAGTAGAGGAACTCCCTCAAATTAGCACTGTTTATTTTTGGCAATTTTAAGGTTTTTCCTTGCTTTCTGAAAGATGAATGTATCCAATTATTCATTTCAGCCTATAGATCACAGTTATGTCTCAGAAATATGCGATGGCCAGGTATGGTGGTACATGCCTGTAACCCCAGAACTCAGAAGCCTGAGGTAGGAGAATCATCAAGGTCCACCTCAGCTACACAGTGAGTTCAAGGCCAGCCTGAACTACATAGCAGGACCCTGTGTCAAAAAAACAAAACAAAGCATAACATTAATCCATATAGTTCATAATACAGTAGGGAAAATAAGATGGAATTCATTTGATTGTCCATTCAACAGATACAGCACACACTTTTTCTTTATTCTTTCTTTTTGGTACCAGGAATCAAACTCACAACCTCATGCTTGCCAGGCAGGCACTTACGCCACTGAGCTAGATCCTCGGCCCCCTTTTTCTTTCTTTTTCTGGTACTGAGGCTTGAACCCAGGGCTTTTGCTCCCCATCCCTTTTTGAAAATGTTTTTCACCTTCAGATAGGGTCTCACTAAGTCACTAAATTGCCCAGAAAGGATTTCAATTTATAATGATCCTACCTCAGCTTCCCAGAGTGCCGGGATTTCAGGTATGTGCTACCACTCCCAGCAATCTAACAACTATTTCTAAAATTTGGGGCTCTTCCTCAACAACTTCACAGACACCCTTTGCAACCCTCACTGGTGGCTGTGATAGCACTTTGTTGTTCTGGCCTCCATGAGCTTTAAGTAACAGGCAGAGCCACGTTGGGCAACTGAGTTACCTTTGTCAGGCAATATCCCTGGCCTGCTCCTCATTCCCCTGTACCTGCAAAGGCCAAAGGACAGCTGTAGGGTCCTTTCAGAGAATAAAAGTTGTTATGGTTTATATCTAGATGTCCCCTTAGTCAGGCATGGTGGTGCATGCCTGTAATCCCAGCACTCAGGAGGCTGAGGCAAAAGGATTACAAGTTCAAGGCCAGCCTGGGCCTCTATGAGCTCAAGGCCAGCCTAATCTACACAGTGAAATCTTGTCTCAATAAATAAATATAGATAGATAGATAGATAGATAGATAGATAGACAGACAGATAGACAAATAAATAAATCTCCTAAAAACTCATGCACTCATAGGTGGGGTTTCAGGAGGTGATTAGATCATGGGGGTGTGACACTCACCAGTGGATGTTTCCACTGATGAGTTTATAGTAGCTAAAGGTGACTTAGGAGATAAAGCCTGCTGGGAGGAGGTAGAACACTAGCGGTGTGACCTGGAAGAGTTTGTCTCCTTCTCTCCTTCCTTCTTTCTTCTCTATTTCCTGATGGCCATGCCATAAGCAAGCTTCTTCTGCCATGCTGCCCTGCCTTGGAGCCAGCCAACTATGGACTGAAACCTCTACAAACAGAACCAAAATAAACGTTTCCTTCTTTAACTTGTGGGTGTTGGGTGTTGTCTCTCAGCAACAAGAAAGTAACTAAGACTAGGGTCCTCTGGGCAGCACTAGGGCCTGAGGCCAGTTCTGGGCACAAGCATTAAGTGGCAGAGGGAACTGACCAAGAACAAACAGAATTTTCCAGGGCGAGAGAACTTCCCAAGGACTCAGCTATCTGCCCTGCAGAGATGACACTTGTCCTCCACCAAGAAACTGAGGGCACCTCTTCTTTGTGTGGCTCCTCTAAGCTACCCAGCTAGGCCCCAAATGGCTAACTCATGTTTCTTTGAATGGTTTACAAATAAGCAGCGCATCTCCCTAAAACCATATTTGGCTTTCTAGTTCATTCCAAGAATGCATAGCTCATATAGGCCTATATCCCATTCCTCCAAGGGTCTATTCCCTAGAGATGGTTAGTACAAACAGCAACATTCACCCTATTATGCTTTGTTCTGGAGAATCAGGGCATTCCTGCCCTGGCCACCAAGAGAAGCTAGAAGGAAATGCCACTGAGGTTCAGTGGTGAGGGCAGCCAGCCTAGTACAAACAACAGAGCCCTTCAGGTTCTTTGGGGCCTCACTGGTCTACATGCTGGGGCTAGCTCCAGGAAGTTACCCTGTCTGGCTAGAGGACTTTCACAAGTTCTCCCACACCTGAGGCATGGGTACTCTGGACACAATCCCAGACATGGTCCACAGACAGGCTACAAGTGAAGCCCCTTTTGTCAAATCTCCATCTTACTTACTTTTCTAGTTGCTAAGACAAAATGCTTGAGACCCAAAGTTAAAGGAAGAAAGATTGATTTCAGCTCACAATTTTTAGATGTTTCAGTGTACAGTCAGAGGGCCCTAAGGAAGGGTGGCATGGCAGAGGGGCATCACAGAGGAGAAACAATCCATGCCATAGCAGGGCAGGAAGAAGTCAGCAAGTAGTGAAGTAGCAAAGCAGAAGCAATAGCAAGCTTTATTTCTGTTCTTTATAGTCTACCCTTTGTGTAGGTACTACTTACTCCTATGGTGGGTTACCTCTAATCCCAGCATCACATCCTTAATCCTACCATTACACACCCTAGATCCAGTCACCTATGAAAAGCTCCACCTATGACCACATGAGTATATGGGGAGATATCTAGATACAAACCATAACACCTCCTCAGAGGCCACACTTGTACTCTCCTGGGAGGCTGGTCAAAACCAACACCAGGTGTACTGCAGATATGTGGTAGGAGGGAACCTCAGCTAGCACAGTGGTGGCAGCAAGGTGGCCATAGAGCCAAACATGTAATGTTTTCTTCTGCTTTGCAAGATAGGATCTGAGGGGCCAGAGATGTGGCTCAGTGGCACAGCACTTGCCTGGCAAGTGTGAAGCCCTAGGTTCGGTTCCTGGTACAAAAAAAAAAAAAAAAAAGATAGGATCTGAGAAATGAAGCTCCAAGGAAACTTGCTCAGCAGCTATAAGGTCAGTACTATGTTTGCCAAATGGGCCAGGAGTTGAACAATATCAGACACCAGATTTTGTCTCCTGCTCAGGAAAATAAGCCTGAATACAATGGGAGTTTGGAGTGATGACAAGTTGGGAATTCAGGGAAAAGAAGGGTAAGGAGGCTTAGGAGGCCTGAGAGACAAATGCTCCCCCTCCACCAACATGGCCATGTGGCCACATCTACCTCCAATCAAGAGTCTTGGGGTCAGGGATCATGAAGCTCTGCTGCTTGCCCTGCTCCTTCTATATACAAAGGGGCCTGGACAGGAGGAAAAGGGCACAGGAGTAGTCAGGCTTTAGAGAAATGGAAAACATGCATGACATGCATGGAAAAAGCACAACCCCCAACTCTAAGTGACAGGATCACATTAATTGTCCTCCTTTTTCTTTGTAAAAACACTTCCACCTGGGCATGATGTTGTATGCCTATAATCCCAACACTTTGGGAGGCTGAAGCAAGAAAATTACCGAATTCAAGGCCACTTGGGCAATTTAAATAAAAAAGAGGTGGGAATGTAGCTCAGTATGAAGATCTTGGCTTCAATCCCCAGTCATACCAAAAAAACAAACAAACCCAGAATAAGTAAACAACAACAAGAAAGTAACTAAGACTAGGGTCCTCTGGGCAGCACTAGGGCCTGAGGCCAGTTCTGGGCACAAGCATTGAGTGGCAGAGGGAACTGACCAAGAACAAACAGAATTTTCCAGGGCAAGGGAACTCCCCAAGGACCCAGCTATCTGCCCTGCAAAATCCAATGCCTAAATATTTTTATAGTAAAAAGATTACATTTTAAGAAAATGAAAAAAAAGAGAGAGAGAGAGAGAGAGAGAGAGAAGAAGAAGAAGAAGAAGAAGAAGAAGAAGAAGAAGAAGAAGAAGAAGAAGGAAAAAGAGTAATTTTTGGAAAAAAAAATTTTTTTAAATTTGTTTAAACAGGGTCTCACTATGCATTTCAGGCTGACCTTGAGCCCACTATGGGGTCTAAGCTGGCCTCCAACTCACAGTAATGCTCCTGCCTTAGCCTCCTGAGTGCTATGATTACACGCATATGACACCATGCCTGGCCTTGGTAAAATTCTTTAATCTGTGGTTAGACAACTTGGTAATATTCTGTAATCTGTGTTTGGGTAGGTTACAGGCTGGACTTACTGCTTGGTCACTGCTGAAAGGAAAATAAGGTGGCCAGGAGACAGAGGAAGGGCTGGACTGCTGGGATCACTGGATTCAGTGCTCTTGGCTTGGCCAGGATATGGGACCATAGGGTGTGGGATAGAGAAGTTAAAGGCAGTTTTCAGAAGTATTCCCTGACTCTGTATACAATATTTAGTATAAATATTTTATATCCCAGCCAGGTGTGATGGCCCTTGCCTATAATCTCAGTACTAAAGAGGCTAAGGCATAAGGATCACTGCATTTGAAGCCAGCCCAGAGTACACAGTAGGTTCAAGGACAGTTTGAAACACATGGTGAGACCCAGCTGGAAAAAAAAAAAATCAGCCAGGTGGTGCACACCTGTAATCCCAGCACTCAGGAGGCTGAGGCGGGAGGATATCCATCAGTTTGAAGTCAGCCTCCCTACATAATGAGTTCAAGTCCAGCTTGAACTATAAAGCAAGAGCTCTTCTCAACAACAAAACAAAACAAAACAGGGGTCAGAGATATAGCTCAGTGGTATAAGAACCTGCCTGGCAAGCACAGGGTCCTCAGTTCAATTCTTGGTACCAAAACAAAACAAAAAACCAAGTCAAAACAAAAAGGTGTATCCCTTCAACACCTGCCAGAAATCTGGGCAGAGATCAAGGTCATTGGGGAAGACCTAGAGGCACTCCGTTTCCTGCATAGTGAGGTTTGGCTGTGTGCCCATTGGATATGGGAAACTAGTAGAGTATGGGCAAAAGCATCCAAGAACATAACATAGATGACCCTGAGAAGAGAAGCAGCTCACCTAGAGTTTAGCAGAGGCAGATTCCAAATTCACCAGTTGCTTGACATCATTTGGGAATGTCAGCCAGCATCCACCATCCACCACCAGCACAATTCCCGTCACATAGGAAGCAAGAGGGCTAGCCAGGTACAGCACACTGTGAGCAATCTCCGTCTTGTTCCCCATCCTCTGCAGGGGGCTCTCAAGGACCATTTTGCTCAGGCTGGTCTGGGAGCCAACTGGAGAGCAGCAGGAGGCTCAGACTCCAGAGAGCCCCAGGACCCCAGGACTCTCTACCCTCTCTAGCCAGCTCTTCCCCTGAACCACATCTAGAAACAGTGGGGGAACTATATTATCAAAGCAAAGTGGAACAGGAAAAAAAAAAAAATTGAGGAAGAACAAAACACAGAATTGCTTTTCAACCCATGAAGTTCTGGAAGTTTTAGTTGATAGCCTGTCCTCTGGATTCGTAGATGCACAGGAGGCCTGGGTTCCCCAAGAGCCTTACCCAGTCGCCGGAGCCCCTCTGTGCCACTGATAGGGCCAGGGGCAAGGCTGTTAACACGGATGTTCTGGGGACCCCATTCCACAGCTAAGTGTCGTGTCATTGCATCTGCATGGAAGGAGAGGAGACATGCAAAGTTGTCTCCCAGAGTGGCTGGGGTAGGGGTGGTAGTTCAGGGCCAAGGCCATGCCTCTCCGCCGCCCACAAGTGGACTCCAGTTCATAGAAAGCCTCCAGGACAGTCAGCAGTGGGAGCCACTGGAAACCTCACATGGGCAAACCTGAGGGACCATACCCACAGCTGCCTTGGCAGAGCCTGCATGCACTTGCAGCACCTGCCCCCGAAAACTCAGGGTTGCAGTGATGTTCACAATCACTCCTCCATGATCCTGTAATACATAAAAGGAAGAGGTGATGAGAGGGAAGACAGAGATAGAAAGGCCATGACACAGAGGACACTCACCCGGAAGAACTTCTCATAGAGTACACGAGACACATTGAAGGTGCCAATGGTATCAATTTCAACTATAGTCTTGAAGGCATTGAATGACAATGCACTGGCAGGACACAGGAAGTTTCCAGCCGTACCTACAGAATAGACAATGACAGAAGATAGTCTTGGGATGGTGGGACCCTGGATGGCCAGAGGTCCTGATGGGAAGGTGCACAAAAGAGTTGATTCTAGGTCAGTGACAGTATAGGGATTCTCTGCCTGGTCCAAGTTGGAGAGGGTAGCAGACCAGGCATTTGGATAAACTCTAACAAAGAGGTTGAAGTTCTAACCTTCAGTACATACGAATGTGACCTAGTTAGAGAGTAGTTTTCCTTGGGTTTTGTTTGTTTAAGGCAGGGTCTTGCTATGTAATTCAGGCAGGCTGGCCTCAAACTTACACTGATCCTCCTACCTCAGCTTCCTGAGCACTGGGATTACAGATACACCCCGCCATCCCTGGTTCTTCTTTGTTGTTTAAGATAGTCTTGAGATGTAGTCCAGGGCAGACTCAAACTCTGTGTAGCTCAAGCTGGCCTCAAACTCTCAATCCTCCTGCCTGTGCTGGGATTACAGCTGTGAGCTACCATTCCTTTCTGAAAACAAGGTCTTTGAAGATGTTACCAAATTAAGATGAAGCCATATTGAATTAGGCTAGTTCTCAATACCATGATTGTGCTTTTTTTCTTCTTTGCCTGATATGTACTCTACCACTGAGCCATCCTCCAGCCCTATTATTTTTCTTTTCTTTGGTGGTGGCAAGGGATGGGGGGAACATGCTAGAGATTAAATCTAGGCCTTTGCACTGAGCTACATCTCCAGCCCTCTTTTTATTTTTATTTTGGGACTAAGTGGAAAAATTGCCCAGGCTGGGTCGAACTTAAATGTTGCTGTTTCAACCTTCCAGTGCTGAGATTATGGGCATGTGCCACCATGTAGAGCTAAAGTGAGAATTTGATGCTGGGCATGGTGGCTCACGCCTATAATCCCAGCACTCGGGAGGCAGAAGGATTGTTGCAAGTTCGAGACCAGCCTGGGCTACAAAGTGAGCTCAAGGCCTGCCCAAACTGCATAGTGAGACCCTGTTTCAAAAAGACAAAATAAATAAATAAATAAAGTGAGAATTTGAGGACATAAAGGCATTCAGTCACATTCATGAGAATCCACTTGACCATATGGAAAGAGCAGAGATGGGCCCAGGACAGACACTGGGAGCCTGGTTCCTGCCCCTGACACATGGAAAGGCTACAGCCCTATTGACACAGCACCTCAACTCTTTGGTCCTATCCCTCAGGACTAGAGCTCTGGGGCCTCCAACCATCAGAAGCCTCTAGCCTCACTCAATACTAACTCACAGTTAATGAGGATGTCAATTTTGCCAAACTCCTTCAGTGCCTGGTCCACAGCAGCCATGATGGCTGGGGGAGCTCGAACATCCATGGATAAAGGGAGGCAGCGCTGGCCAGTGGCAGCAACCAGCTTCTTGGCAGCCTAGAATCCAGACAGAATGAGAGGTAGGCAGCAATCTAGCAGCCTGAACCTACACCACTGACCTTTAGAAGCTGAGGAAGATAATACGCCCATGTTCCACTAACACCCAGATTTGTTACGGTACTCCACCGAGAAGACACAGCTGACACCTAGCTACTCCCTGGGCCATGACCCCTAGTGGACATTTGTAAAATGTTCTATTCTCTCTATCACAGGCCACCTGTCTCAGATTCCTCCCTCTTCACCAGCCCATTAGACCATCCCTTAGGGTCAAAAGCAGCCTCAGCTGAGGTCCTGCTTCAATCTCTCACTGGTGAGATTATGGGCATGTGCCAGCAAAGGCATGAGTGAGACATACCTTCCAGGTCAAGGAACAAAGTTAAGTTTCTTTTTTTTTTTTTTGTGGTACCAGGGATCAAACTCATGACCTTGCGCTTGCCAGGCAGACGCTTATGCCACTGAGCTAAATCCCTGGCTATCAAAGTTAATTTTCAAGTTTCACAACCCTGAGTTTGGAGGTGGCCAAATCACCTCCCAACATGTGGCCAGCAATGGTGTGAGACACACCTTCCAGGTCAAGGAGCAACTAGAGTTTCGTAACCCTGAGTTTGGTGGAAGGCAAATTACCTCCCAACATGAGGGCCCTCACAGGATCCAATAATCACATTTTATTTTTCTTGCCCTGGGGTTCAAACCCAGAAATACTTTATATCCCTAGCCTTTCTAATGTTTTTAAGGTAGTGCTCTGCTAAGTTGCCCAGGCTGGTCTCAAACTTGCAATCTTCCTACCTCACCCTCCAGGGTAGCTGGAATTACAGGTGTGTGTCATTACACCAGCTCAATAATCAGACTTTTGGTGGGGGACAGGGTCTCGCTATACAGTTCAGGCTGGCCTTGAGCTCACTTTGAAGCCCAGGTTGATCTCAATTTACAACAATCCTCCTGCCTCAGCCTCCTGGGTGCTGGGATTACAGTCATATGCTACCATGCCTGGCTCAGTATGTCTTTTAAGGTTCACTGAGGTTCCATATTTAAGAGAGCAAATTTTGATGTTACCATCCCATGGGCATCAGGATACTACCAGCTCAGCCTTAAGTTCCCCACAGCTGCCAGTCCAAGTCCTCTCACCATCAACACTCTTGGCAGACTCCTGCTGACAATGACTGTTTGGCAGCCATACCTGCAAAACCAGATGGCAAGACTGAGAATAGCAGGTACAAGGTGGGTTCCTCCAGTGTGCTCCAAGCAGAGCTCTCCCAAAGGTTTCTTAGGTTGGGGTATATGTCAAGGGCTGAAGTATAGCTGGAAAAGGCACAGGGGTCCAAGCAGGCTGAGTAGACTGAGGGGCTTCAGGTGAGTGCCCTGGTTGCCCACTTATAAGTTCCCGGACTAGGCTTCTCTGGCATGGGTATCCCAGCCACACAAGAAGGTAGACCTGCCCCCAATACCACATACATGAGAGAAAGGCCACAGACATCTGTGTGGGGTCTGGTGGGTCCTCTGGCTCAGTCCTGCATACCCCAATCCCCACCCTGGGAGGCCAGAAAAGATAGAATCCATTGTAAGGCAGGCTGTTCCCTGCCCACCTGCCAAGCTCAGCACCATAACAATGGGGCAAATAGCTTCAGATCACACCCAGCAGAGCTACAATGTCTCATTTAATCCTCAAGAGGACCCTGATTCAAGAATGGCTATGTTTTGTTAAGATGTAACATGAGTAAGGCCATCAGTTCCAAAGATGAATCTACCTGCAACCATGAGTCCCAAAGTCTCTTCCTGTTGGGAATCACCTCCTGGCCTGAAAAGCAAGAGCTGGGAGAAAGGAGCAGGGCCCTTCTTCAGACACCTTATCCTAACTCTGAGCCTCTGTTGGGTGGGATGGATTTTGACCCACACTTGAGAACCACAGTATTTGTGGTCTCATGAGACCATGAGACACTTGAGTTTCACACAACACAAGGGTCTGTCCACTCATTCTGTGAGACCCCAGGAGGTCCTAAGGCAGAACCACAGTTTCACAAACTTTTAAAGGTCTCCAGAATCCCACCTCCCAGCAGGACCCAGGTAAGGGGAAGCAGAAGCAGGGAAGGGCCCTGGAATGTTGCTCACCGCATGAAAATCTCAGCGATCCGGAATCCAATCCCAGAGCCACCACCAGTGATAAAGGCCACTTTGCCCCTGCCCCAAGGAAAACAAAAAAATAACTTTAAAAAAAAACAAAAAACTTTTAACTTTTTAAAAAAGTGACTCTTTTTTTAAAAGGTCAAGGTTAAACCCTGTGTGGTGACACATGCCTGTTACCAGCACTCCAGAGGCTGCTGCAGGAGGTTCATTTTGAGTTTGAGATCAGCCTGGGCTGCTAAGTGAGCTCAAGGCCAATGAGAACTGCATAGTGAAACCTTGTCTCAAAAACAAAAAATAAAAAAAGTAAAAAATAAAAATCTAAAAAAAAAATTTAAAAAAAAGTCACTGTTGTAAGAGATTGTGGCATACACCTGTAATCTCAGCACTTGGGACGCTGAGGCGGGAGGACTGCCACGAGTTTAAGGCTAGTTTGGACTACACAAGTTTAAGGCCAGCCTAAACTACATAGTGAAACTGTCTCAAAAATCCAAAAAGAGGGGCTGGGGATTTAGCTCAGTAGCATAAGTACCTGCCTGGCAAGCTTGAGGTTGTGGGTTTGATCCCTGGCGCGCGCGCGCGCACGCGCGCACACACACACACACACACACACACACACACACCTAAAAACAAATAAATAGAAGGTCGATGTTAACTGAAAAAGAGGTGCAATGAGGAGCAATGGTGTAGCTGGGGTGGGGAGACTCACCCAGGGCAAGCACATTTTTTGCGAGGCATTATGCCAAAAGGAAAATTGTAACAATTTACCCCATTTAAACACAGCAAAGATTTGAGTACATCGAAATACGAGTGTCTTTCTCTGTACATCATTTCTCACTTTAATTTTTTTCTTAGGGTCTTACTATGTAGTTCAGGCTGGCTTCCAACTCGTGGCCATTCTGCTTCAACCTTACGAATGCTAGGATTGCAGATGTCCACCGCCATCCTTAATTTTCTATTTAAGTTGGTTAACATATTCCAATATGTTGAAGGTGGCAAATTGAGGAATCTCGCAGGAGCACATCTATTCTATCTACCACAGCAGGGGAGGGGAGCAAGGGTCAGGCAGAGGACTTTCACTTCCTGAAATGTTGTATGAAAAGAAAACGCCTTTTTTTTTTTTTAATCGGTACCAGGGAATCGAACTCACAACCATGTGCTTGCAAGGCAGGCGCTTATGCCGCTGAGCTAAATCCCCAACCCCGAAAACGCCTTTTAAAAAGTCTGTCGTTACTAGGCCTTCCTTGGTTATCTCCTAGATCTTCAGGTAAAATGATTTTAACCTAAAATTTTCTACTCACAAAGTTGAGACCAGGAGGGCCAGGGATTTAGCTCAGCGGCAAAAGCGCCTGCCTGGAAAGCTTAAGATCGTTGAGTTTGATCCCCGATAACAACAACAAAAACAAAACAAAACAAAACAAAAAAAACAGTTGCGATTAGTTTTCACAACATACGATTTCCTTCAACGCTCCCTTTACACGCCCTAGCAGGATCCCCAAGCCCGCAGCGGGCAGCCCACGGTTGCCGCCCTGCACCCCGAGTCCCACTCTGGTCCCCCACTGCTCCGGGTAGCCCCGCTAGGAGCTCACTGGAGGAGGTCCGGACAGAAGAGGTGGCGGTAATCAGGGAGACAGTCATCCTCTTCAACGTCGGGTGGTAGCTGGTCCATAGCGCTCTATCAGGAAAAGGACAGCGAAATATTCCCGGGTTTGCAGCTGCTTAAGAAGTGAGAGAAATCAGCATGGCGCGCAGTCCTAGCCCCCAGCAGGAGCCCCGCCCCTCAACACTCCTCCGGAGGCCCCGCCCCTCTCATAGAGACTCAATCCCCACCGTGCCCTTCTGGGAATCCTTCCTGAGGACCACGCCTCCAACCAGGACTCCCCGCGCACAGGGCGCATGGCCTCCTGGGACTGGAAATGGGCCAGACTGAGCGTAGCAGTTCAGGCACTTTGTGGCAGGGAGACATCAAGGGCTCGGACATGTTCCCGGCCGTAGTCCTTTTCGCGCACTGGGCACCATATGCAATGATGGAAGCTGGCTGCTCTCCCAGGGACACTCTTGGCACCCAGACTAGGGCTGGGCTCGAGGTGCAGGAAGCTCTGTCTCCTGGACATGCTTCTAGGTGGACAAAAATGAATACACAGAGATTTGAGCCAAAGAAGCTAAAGAGAGGCTCCCTCATGGGGCCAGCCCAGGGCCTAGGTCCTAAAGTTACCACCACATTAACCCTGTCCCATCCATTGTGGTCACTCCAGAATCCAAGACATCACCATGATGTCAAATTGGACTTATAATCTGTCTGCTACCTGTACCATCAAGATGTGACTTGAAGACCCAAGGACAAAGTGTGACCCTTGTGTCAAAATGAAGATAAATGAGGGCTGGGGATTTAGCTCAGCGGCATAAGCACCTGCCTTGCAAGCATGTGGTTGTGAGTTCCATCCCAGGTACCAAAAAAAAAAAAGAAGATAAATGAAGCCAGGCGTGGTATAATCCCAGCACTGGGGAGGCTGAGGCAGGAGGATCCTTGAGAGTTCAAGACCAGCCTGGGCTACAAAGTGAGCTCAAGGCCAGCCTGAGCTGCATAATGAGACCCTGTCTCAAAAATACAACAACAAAAAAAAAAAAAAAAAGAGGAGGAAGAAGATGGATGCCAGGGAGCCCCCTTTATCAGTACACATCAGGCCACAAAGAAAGGACCATAAGCTCACTGTGCTTTAGGGTAGGCTTAGCCTCTACCTGTCTTGTTTTTTTGTTTTTTCTTTTTACCTGTCTCTTCTTACCATCCTCCTCCAGCAAAACCACGTATATGGGGGCTGGGATAGCATCAATCAGAATCTAAGTTCTGATTCCCCCAGATTTCAGGCTGCAGGACCCTAGACTCTTCACACACTCATCAAAGTCAGGGATCCATTCCCTCCTGCATGTTTAATTCTGTATGCTTCCATTTTATTGTTTTCAATATCCATAAAACCCATCACTGCTGTCTCAGAGTAGCAGAAATCATAATGAGCACATTTCAATTCCAAGGAATAAATTTTAATGTTTCTCCTTTGGGTTAGGGGAGGTCACCTTTGAAGATACCCCAAAAGTTTTCTGGCACTTTGCTACAAGATTTAGCTTAATCTTGTGTTGGCTTAGGACGCAGAAAGGCACATAAAGTTGGGAATCAAATTTCTGTGGGCTGGAGTAAGATAGAAGGTGAACAAGGAAGTGGGTTAGGAGAGACGGGATGGGTGTAGGCTTGAGTTCTTGTTGACCGAGGTAGTTAGGCCTTGGTGGACAATGGAGTGCTAAGGGTAGCATAAGCCCTCAGCCTGGGTAGCTGCTGTTATGGTGGCCACCGTCTGCCCAGTTCACCAACTCACTATTCTGGAACCACAGCTGGATCTCCCTCCGGGCTCCTTCCACAGAGTCACTGGCATGGATGATGTTCCTATACCAGGTAATGGGTGGCAAAGGTGAGGCTCAAACTTGAGTGTGTTCCCTGGGGCTCCCTCTGTGTTGGGGAGAAGCAGATGACTGTACAAAGGGGAAAGACTAATAGGAAACTATGTTCTTGCCAAGCTTCAGCCTCTTACCCACAATCTCAGGGGTTCTTACCCAATTTTTAGCTCCTTTCCATAGGAGCTGCCCCATGCCAACCCCTAAGGTACCTGGCAACACAGGCACATAAAAGACAATGACACAATATACACACAACAAACAAGAGGAATGTGTCATCTCTGTGAAAAGGTTGTGAGAAAGCTACTTTATACAATGTTGTTAGTAGTGACATCCCAGTATCAAGTCCCTTCTGGCTTTACCTTTAGCCAAGCAAGATACCTAAATCATGTAGTTGTGCAGTAGAAGTAGGCTGCCAGCCAAAACACTGGCCCTGGGTGATTGTGTCAGGGCCCACTATACCTGCTTATATGAATGCTGAAGTCTCCCCGGATGGTTCCAGGGGCAGCCTCAGTGGAGTCAGTGTGTCCTATCATCACTCTTGAGGCACGGACCACATTGTATCCCTCCCAGACCTGCAGCATAGAGTAAATGTTGGGGAGAGGTGGAGGAACACCAGGAGTCCTTTGGCTCAATCCAGGCCATTCCCCTTTTCTTGAAGAACACACCCACACTCCCCCCATTGCCTCTACAAACTGTACCATGGCCACCACAGGCCCAGAGCTCATATAGCTGATGAGGGCTGGGTAGAAGGGCTTCCTCTGTAGGTTCTGGTAGTGCTCGGCAAGGATGTTCTCAGGTGCCTGAGTAGCATTGGGGGAGGAGAAGAGAAGTCCTTGGAGATGAATTTCCCCACTGGTCCCGACCTCAGGGTACCCTGCAGATAACACTCACATGGACTGGTACCCCCACCACAGCACAGATACCTCTCCACCCCTGCAACTGCCAATGCCAAGCGGAGACATGAAGGGCTGAAAATGAACTCATCACTTTAGTGCACCACAGGCCCGGGTCTGATACCTGCAGCATCTTCATCCCAACCAGTTTGAAGCCTCGCCTCTCAAAGCGCTGGATCACAGTCCCAACAAGCCGCCGCTGGACCCCATCTGGCTTCACTGCCACCAGAGTCCTCTCCTGGGTCCACGTGGGGCCTCCTTTAAAAGAGAAAGGGAAACCGGGTGTGGTGGCACATGCCTGTAATCCCAGCACTCAGGAGGCTGAGGCAGGAGGATCACTGCGAGTTTGAAGCCAGTGTGGGTTACAAGGCCAGCCTGAATTGCACAGTGGAACCGTGTCTCAGACCAAAGAGAGAGAGAGAGAGAGAGAGAGAGAGAAGGGGCTGGAGCTTCTACTACCTTACTGTGTGACTTTCCCTCCCTGACTGGCTTCCCCTGCCAGAGGCCAGACATCACCAGGCTTTTGCCTTTGTGCAGGGCCACTCTAGAAGGAACAAACCCAATGGCATGCTCTGGCCCTGCCACCCAGGAACATCCAGAGCAATATATCCCCATGAGCTTCTTTCAAGCAGTGGCCAAAGCTACCCAAGACTGAGCTGGCTTCACTTGAGAGAACATCTGAGGAAACTTAAAGGCCAGAGAGCTAGGAAATGCTCCCTAGAAGAACACTTGACTCTGATGTATTTCTGACTCCTGTCCTCCACTGTATAATGGTCAACGTCTGAGACCTGGGTCTGCCATAGGAGGACCCCAGAGCCATCCTCTGGGAATGAGGTGAACAAATGGTACAAACTTGGAAGGGAGGAAGTATGTTCCCTTCAAGTGAGCAGGGAAGGGACACAGGGAGCAAAAGATGCAAAATCCCATGGCAGCTGAGCAGAGGTCAGGTGGGAACTCCAATCCCAATCCTAGCAGGAGGTGTCTTGACCTATCTGCAGCCCTGGGCGCTCCTTGAGGGATAAACATTTTGTCCCAGGGCAAATACAGGGTGCAGGCTGACTGAAAGCCACAAAGAAGCCAAGCTTAGCTTATTTCTTCCCAAAATCCAGTTCACAAAGGACCCCAGTCTAGACTGGGACTCTAATGCCCGCCTGTCTGCTCACTAGAGAGGCAGTTTACATGTTACTTGGCTCTTGGGCAGCATTATGTGGCTAGGCAGTCAGCTCGGGGCCTCAGGCAGGAGTGGGCTGGGCGTTCTTAGGCCTCATGTGCAGCTTGGCCCTGAATAAATGCCCGGAAGAACAGCAGCTCCATGGGGAAGTTTCCTCTACTGGTACAACCGGCTCCAAGAGCCACAGGTCCACTGGGACTCTCAATAAGCCCACTGCGCCTGCCCACTTTGCTTTTTTCTGCTGCGGGCCCTTGGTTGCCCCAGATCCGGGAAGTTAAGCCTGCACTTTCCCTTCCCGCAGCCGCACGTGCACGAATAAAGGCCGCAGCTGCTAGCCAGCCCTGGCGGCGTTCCACTCACCCGAGCTGGGCCGCACGAGCAGGCGCGGGCCCGGGCAAGGCGGCCCGCAGAGCAGAGCCCGCAGCGCGGGGCGCCCGAAAAGGCGGCCCATGGCTCTAGCCTGGCAGTGTGGGGGGCGGAGTATAGAGGGTTGAGGACGGAGAACAGAGGACTGAGAGAGGAGAGAGGCGAGAGGCGAGACGAGGGCGGTGCATTGAGGGTCTGCCCCTGATCCCGCCCCTCTGGGAGTCCCTAGGCGCACGAGATACTCGTATGTTTATGTTAAAACCAGAAGAAACCCAGAATTACACTATAATAGTAACGAACCCATCTTAGATTATATTGTTCTTTACACCAACGCAATCCTTAAGTATCTTACGTATTTTTCCTGGAGGAAGGATCTACACAAGTACTAACTCACCCCATTTTGCGGCGTGAGGCCCCGCCCTCGGTTAGCTTCAGAGCTGCTGGAAATCACATCCTCCATCAGAGGAGGGCGCTAGAGGAAACCTTAGAACAAAGCGGCTCAGTCTCAGAGTCCTAGATCTAGAAGGGGAAAGATCCATTACTTGTTCTCAATTGGCCTCTATAGAGTGTGTTCCACTAATTCATTCCAGCGTGAATGCAAGGGACATGCCACAGGCATAGCTGCAGGAGCTGTAACTTTATTACAAACAGAAACCACAGTTCCAATGAGATACCATGCATGGAGATCAGCACATCCCTGAAAAGTCAAGTGATCTACGTCTAGATCTTACTTAAGTAGTTTTTGAAAAAGTATTCTTTTAACTACAGAGTCTTTATATACAGTTCGGGCTGATCTTAAACTCAGTACGTTACCCAGGCCAGCCTCGAACTTGCAGCAATCCTTCTGTCTCTGGTGCTAGAATCACAGGCATGCACCACCACGAGCTGCTGGAATTGTTTTAAAATTGATGGTTGCAAGTGTAAAAACTACATTCGCTGCTTTTTTTTTTTTTTTTTCCCTGAGACAGGGTCTCACTATGTAGTTCATGCTGGTTTTGGACTCAGTATGTACCCCAGGCTGGCCTTCAATTTCCAGTGATCTTCCTGCCTCAGCCACCCAAGTGCTGGGCACCACCATGCCTGGCCAATATATTTGACTTTTTTTCCATTTGATTTTTATATGATTTGTATCTTACAACCTTGCTGAACCTACTTATTAGTTATAATAGTTTTTAGTCACTTCCTTGGGATTTTCTACATACATGATCCATGTTATGTGAGAATAGTTTTCCTTTTCCTTCCCAGTCTGTGTGCTTTTTATTTCATTTTCTTGTTCAATTGTTCTGACTGGAATCTCTAGTGGCAATAATGAATAGAAGTGGTCTTTTTCCAGAGTCTTAAAGTGGAAAGCAAGGTTATGATCTGAGTTGTTTTTTATTTTTAAATCTTTCTTCTTAGTTTTGGCCATCACAGCTATACATTTCCCAGTAAGCACTGCCTTTGCTGCATTCCATAAGTTTATTTTGTGTGCATGGTACTGAGGATTAAAACTAAGCTACATCTCCAGCCATCTGTTCCTTAAATTTTTTTTTTTTATTGGTGCCAGGGATTGAGCTCATGACCACACGCTTGCAAGGCAGGCGCTTTGCCACTGAGCTAAATCCTCAGCCCCCAAATGTTTTAATTTTGAGACAAGGTCTCATTAAGTTGCCCATACTGGTCTTGAACATGTGGTCTTTCTGCCTCAGCTTTCCAAGTACCTGAAATTACAGACCTCTGCTATTTAACAGTGCCCAACTGTTTATTTTTGGCAATACCTTTTGTCTTGGGGTCTACATTATAGAATAGGAATATAGGCACCCCAGTTCTGTCTATATTGGATATTAGTACTTGATGTATCCATTTATTTTCAGTCGATCCATGTATTTATAGTTACAATAAATCCTGTGTAAATAGTTGGGAGTTGCTTTTTTACAGTCGTGAGCCACCACGCCCTGCTTAGATTGCATTTAAAAAAAAAAAAACAGCCAAATGTGGTGGCACACACCTATAATCCCAGCACTCTGGAAGACTGAGGCAGGAGGATTATTGTGAGTTCCAGACCAGCCTGGGCTACAAAGTGAGCTCAAGGCCAGCCTGAACTGCATAGAGACCCTGTCTCAAAAAGACAAAAAAAAAAAAAAATGCAATCTAACATAACGATCTCTGCCTTTTCTATTTATTTATCAAGAGATACAGTCTCAGCTGGGCATGGTGGTACATGTCTGTCATCCCAGCACTTAGGAGTCTGAGGCAGAAGGATTGCCACAAATTTAAGGCCAGTTTGAACTGCAGTTAAATCTGCTCAAGTCAGTTCTAAGTAGTTCAAGGCTAGCCTGAGCTGCATAGCGAAGCCCTGTCTCAAAAAAAACAAAAAAAAAAAAAGGGAGAGAAAGAGACATGGTCTCAAATTGGGCATGGAGGTACACACCTGTAATCTTGGACCCACTGTTTCTTATGTGAAGGGAATTTGTAAGCACTGTTGTTTCCTTGACTGTAATGTGTCATTTTTCCGTGCATTTTTTCTTTTTTTTAATCTTCTTGCCTCATTCTTTTTCTTGCCCTCTTTGAATTCCAGCTTCAAATGTGAGCCCTTTCTCCCCCTGCTAAGATCACTGCAGGGAGGGTCCAGGAAATGTGGGTAGCTCCTCTTATTATAAGGGCCTTGAAAAGCCTCATATGCATCTACCAGCTCAGGTAAACTAATCAAGGGTACCAAGGAGAGCCCTCACACCAAATTGTGATGCTCCAGGCCTCCTGCCTAGAAACCCTCCTGCCTCTGTCATCCTTGGAGAGAACGACACTTGCTCTGGTCCCGTCCACTAGTACGGCTGGTCAATAGCCTTGCTTGAAGTCACGACCTATGCCCTTGGTAGGACCAGATTGCTGCTGTCTTAGCCAGATCAAAGGCCACTGCCATTTTAAGCCTTCTTCCTGAAGGTTTATGCTCTTTAAATTCTCTTTTCTCAGAATAGAACATCCCTTAGCTGGGCATGGTGGTGCACTCCTATAATTCTAGCACTTGGTAGGCTGAGGCAAGAGGATCATTGGGAGTTTGAGACCAGCCTGAGCTCCAAAGTGAGCTCAAGTCCATCCTGAACTGCATAATGAGACCCTGTCTAAAAAAAAAAAGACACATGCTGGGGATTTAGCTCAGTGGCATAAGCACCTGCTTTGCAAGTATGCAGTTGTGAGTTTGATCCACGGTACTGATAAAATAAATAAATAAAAAATAAAAATACAAAAAGGCAAACAACAAAAACAGAATAGAACATCTCAGGGCAACAAGATCAAGTCAACTTTACCTTGAGAAAAAAACCAACACCAACATAAGCAGAAAGTTTCAGTGACCTCAAACCTCAAAAAAGCCTCAAAAAGAGCCCTACAAAAAAAAAAAAAGCCCACCTCAAAAATAGCTACACCTTCCTCCCTTCCACGCCCAGCTTGAGACCTGCTTTTAAATACAAGGGAAGCAGTGCCAGATGAGATTTAGGGTTAGCAAGGCTGTAATGCTAGCCCTACTCCCCTTCAATGACCAATGCACAAAAGAAGGACCAATCCATGGGGATGGGGGAGACTTTTCCCTTCCTCAAGAATACAGGATAGCACACCTGTAATCTCAGTACTCGGGAGGCTGAGGCAGGAGTATTGTTTTGTTTGTTTGTTTGTTTTGGTCTCTTTTTTTGGTACTGAGGATTGAACTCAGGACCTCACGATTGCCAGGCAGGCGCTTACGCCGCTGAGTTAAATCCCTGGCCCTCATCTTGTCTTTTTTTCTTTTTTGTACAAGGGATCAAACTCACAACCTGGCACTTACCAGGCAAGTACTTGAGCTGCTGAGCTAAATCCCTGCCCTGTCCCTTGTCTTTTTGAGACAGGGTTTCACTATCAGTTCAGGTTGGCCTTGAACTCACTTTGTAACCTAGGCTGGCCTCAAACTTGCAGCAATCCTCCTGCATTAGCCTCCCCATGTGCTGGAATTACAGGGGAGCACCACTATATTTGGCTGCTTCCTGGGTTGTTTTTTGTTTATTTGTTTTGTTTTGTTTTAGAGACACTAAACCCCTACTCCAGCCCTGTTTCCAGGTTTTTGCAACAGCAAATAGTTCTGAAACAAATATTTGTAGGGTCAGAGATTTTGCTCAGTGGCATAAGCACCTGCCTGGCAAGTACAATCTAGTGAGTTCGATCCCCACCATCACCACCACCACCACAAAAAACAAAACAAAACAAAAAACCTTTGTGTATCTGCTCTTAGGATCTTGAATTTTCTACTACATTTTAATGATGCTACACTAATTTTCAAAGGATTGAGAGGTTCACATTTTTGTACCCAAAGGTTTAAGTACCTGTTCTCTGGGAGGGCTAAATGAGACTTTTTGACCAGGTTCCTTTTTTTTTTTTTTTTTTTGGTATGGGGATCAACTCATGACCTTGCACTTGCTAGGCAGGTGTTTATGCCACTGAGCTAAATCCCCAGCCCTCTTGTTTTTAATTAGAGATTCACAAACCACTACACAATTGATAAGTGTTTCATGTGGTAGAGTTCCATTGCTCAAACTTGATTCAACTCCTTAGCAGAGGTTCCTCATCTCCATTCAGCCCAGAACTCCATGTCTACCCACAAGCTGGCCAGCTCTCAGGTAAACACTGGAGCAAGGTTCTGCTGTCTCCCTTCCTACTTCTAGAGGAACCTGAAGCATAGGAAACCACAGTGACACACTGAGGGAAATGTGTGAGCGGGGTTCTAAACCTGCTGTAGGACAGCAAATGGAACAGTCCTCAGTCCGTAGTGCTGACCATAGCTACCGTCCCCATGTGACTCTGGGTTGCCTCAGTGGGTGCAGGGCAGTGCACTAAGACTACAGTTGAGCAAAATCCACAATCAGACCTCTGTCCCTTTAAGTCAGTATCTATTTGGGAACACCAGGAAGCAGCGGGGAGGAGGGCCCATTCCAGATTCCAGGGGAACAAAGGATCCCCTTAGGCTTGACTCTGAGGTCTTCCTTCCTCCAGAGACAGCCTGAGGTTTGCCAGGTTAGCTTTTGCTGCCAAATACAAATGGGGGGGCTGAGGGTAACTTAATGGCAGAACATTTGCCCAGCACGTGCCAGCCCCTGGTTTCATTGCCAGCACTGAAAGAAGCAGAAAAAAGAAGTATAAACAGATATAGTTCCTCCCTCTCCCTGCCATTCCCAGCCATCCAATTTCCCTCCCTTGGAGTCAACCAATAGAGTCTGTTGCTGAACCTTTCCAGAGTCATTCTGTGCCTTTCACACAGACAGACAGACACACACACGCGCGCGCGATGTTTTTCCTTTTGTACACAACTGATAGCCTTCTGCGCACAGTTTCTTTTAGCTCATACTGCTGTATCTGGTACACCTATAGTCACAGTAAAACTTGGTGTCATGATAGCTCAAGGTTCCATGATAGGAATGTCCATCAGTAAATAACACTGGACACGCTTTTGTGATCACAGTGCAGGGAAAAGTCAGGAGGTGGAATCACTGAGTGGAGGAGACTGTTTGCTCTTGCTATTCCTGGATGGTTGGAGGCTCTCAAGGCTCATCCTAATCTGTGCATACTAGAGTGAGTATCTATAGGCCTACCATCTCACATTTCCAATGTAGTCAAATGTTTTGATGTTTGATTTTTTAGGTGAATAAAAAAGTTATTTTTTTTTTTTTAAAGAAGTTATCTTAATGTTTTGTTTTTGAAGACAGGGTTTTGTTATGTAGCCCAGCCTGGCTTTAAACCCAGTAATGCAGCCCAGGTTAGCCTCAAATTTGTAGCAATCTTTCTGCCTCAGCCTCCATAATCCAGGGATTTCAAGTGTGGACCACCACACCCAGTTTACTTGAGTACTTTTTGTGTTCCTCTATAGAGGAAGGCTTTTCCCTTCCTGTTTCATTTGCATATCCTGCTAGGAATCCTGCAGCCCTTAGGCCAGTGATGGTGAATCTTTTAGATAGAGACTAAGTGCCAAAACTGCAACCCCAAATCCACTTATTTATCCCAAAGTGCTGACATTGTAATTAAATCAGAATGTTGAGAGCCTAGAATTTAGCTTAGTGTCACAAGTGCCTGCCTGTCAAGTGTGAGGTCCTGAGTTCAATACCTAATATCACAACAAAAACCTGAATATTGAGGTTTTAGAAAAAAGAAAACTTATTCAATGCTTGCCTCCTAGGTGACTTGCTTGACAACAGAGAGGCCACAGGTTTATCAACAGGTCCTATATTTTGGTAATTTCCTTTTCTTTTTCTTTTCTTTCTTTCTTTTTTCTTTTTTTTTTTTTTTTTTGGTACTGGGGATTGAACTCATCACCTCACACTTGCCAGGCAGGTGCTTATGTTGCTGAACTAAACCCCTGGCTCAATTCCTATGAGAGGGTGAGGGATATAGCTCAGAGGTCCTGAGTTCGTTTCCCTGTACCAAAGAAAAAAATTTTTTTCTGTAGGAGAATTGGTAGTGCTACTGATCAATCAAAACTCCTTATGATTAATCTTTATTTCAGAGGCAGTGTCTTGCTGTGTAGCAAAAACTAACCTCAACATTTCAATCCTCTCTCATACTCATAGTTAGGATTATAGATGTGCACCAACATGCCCAGTTTATTTATTTATTTATTTATTTATTTATTTATTTTTGAGAGAGGGTCTTGCTATGCAGTTCAGGCTGGTTTTGAACTATATGGCCCACGCTGACCTGGAATTTGTGGGTCATCCTGCCTCAGCCTGTGAGTGCTGGCTGGGATTATAAGCATGTGCCACCATATACGTTTTGCTCTGCAGAAAGCTGTTTTGTTTTTTGTCTTTTTGAAATAGTTTCTCTGTGCAGTTGAGGTTGGCCTTGAACTCACTTTGTAGCCCAGGCTGGCCTTGAACTCGGAGGCCTCCTGAATGTTGGGATTTCAGACCTGTGCCACACTTGGTCCGAAGGCTTTTCATGAAATTGGATTTCTCCAGCTCAACTCCAAGGTTTCTGGTATTTAGCAAAATTTTCTTCAAATCCTGTGCCAAGATTTTTATGGTTTCTTTGCTGCACTTAATCTTTATTTTCTTTTTTTGGTGCCAGAGATCGAACTCACAACCTTTAGCTTGCCAGGCAAGGGCTTGAATGGTTGAGCTAAATTCCCAGCCCTAACCTGTTCATCTTTTGAGACAGGACTCTCTATGCATTTCAGGCTAGCCGTGAACTATGTAGCTCTGGTTGGTGTCGAACTTGCGGTGATCATCCTGCTTCAGTTCCTATGCCCGGTATTAAATTTTATTCTTGAGGCAGTTCTGCTAAATTGTCCACGTTGACCTCAAACTTGATCCTTCTGGTTCAGCCTCTGAAGCGGGTAATGGTCCAGCGTCCGGGGCAGACACTGTGTTTTAGTTTCCTAGGTGCTTTGTGCCTTGAGAGTTTCGGAGGTCCAGCAGTACTCTGACCCACGGCAAGGCTGCCAGCAGTAGGTCTCTTCTCCCCAAAGTCAGGCCTCTCTGCGTGGAATCTCGTGGAATCTATCAGCTCCTCTGCTCAGAGCTGATAGCTGGGGAGGCCGCGGCGCCTCTAGGAAGAATTTCGGGTGCTCCTTAAGTTTCCTTCGCAACTACAATTCAAGCCCCTCACGACCCATAGTCCTGCATGACTCCTGGCTTCGGGTCCCGTTATCGTTCCACATGATCTCTCCGCCCCTGATCCCATACATCCCCCTTGAACCCCTTAGCGCCAGTTTCCCCATATACGTCCCGCGGTAACCCCTCCCCCACTGTCCTCTTCATGCATCCTGTGTGACCCTTGCAGTCCCTATTCCCAGTAGCCTACGTGACCCCTCCATCCCTTGCCGTGGGTGTTGCGGAGCTCCGCGCTTCCCCCACGCTCCGCCCCTCCTTCTGTCCCTCTGACCGAATGCGGGGGGGGGGCACACCAGCTCCGGGAGGGGCGGGGCGGGGCGGGGCTTGGCAGGCGGAAGTGCCAGGGGCGCAGTGGCCGGCTGGCCGGCCATGGGAGCGTTGCACCCGGACTGCGGCGGGGGCGGCGCGGGGCGCGCGGAGCTATGGGCTGGGCCGGCGCGGGCACCCGGATAGCGGCGCTGGAGGCGGCAGCGGTGGCGGGGCCGCTGCTCCTGCTCCTGCTAGCGCAACACCTGCCCTCCGCCAGCGGCTACGGCAGGAGCGGTGAGCGAGGTCGGGCCCGCGGCGCCCGCCATTGGGGGACGCGGGTGACAGGGGAGAGCCAGGGCGGGGCCCATTGTGACTCACCTTGGGGACACCTGTGCGCTCACCTGGCACCGGCGGGGACCGAGGTCCCCCCACCCCGTATGGTCCCCGCGCAGCGCCTGGGCAGAAAGGACATCTGCACCCCCTTTTCCCTCACCGGGCTGAATCCGGCCAGCTCCGGCCCCTTGAGAGCGTGCGCACCTCTCATTTTCCCGGCGTGTTGGGGTCGGGAGATGACTGTCATAAGTTCTCTGGGAAGAGCGGTGGGGCAGTGGGAGTTTAGGGCCTCCGTTTGCTCTTGTGGAGTCGTAGACATGGTAAAAAGTTGCTTAGACTCTAAAGCAGGGATCCCGTGGGCATGTTTGCACACCTCGCACACTGTTCCCCAGTCCAATGTCATTGGCCTTGCTGGAGGCAGAGGAGGCTGTCCAGCCAAGGAGGGCCAGGAGGGGAACTTGCCTGCTTTCCTTTGCATTTTTGCTTCCCAAGTGTCCCCTTACTACCTGAAGACCAGTGAGATGGCTAGAACAGGCTGTGCTACCCCTGTGGGTTCTGGTTGGCCCAGGGACTGAGATGCAAACCCTAGCCAGGCTCTAGACACCTGGCAACAGAACCTCCTTCCCCTACCCTGTGGGTTGGAACGCCCAGGGTGTGCATCTCTGGCAAGCTAGCTTTAAGATTCCCCATGCTCCTGGCCACCAATGCCTGCCCCCTGGGCACCAGGCAGCTCATGCAGTGCTTCTGAGGCTGGATCCCTTTCCTTTCCCTGCTCCAGGTTTTCTCTGAAATAATGCTCCTCCAAGCTCCTATTTCTTTTGAAGGTTCTGCCTCCTGGTTTTTGAACTTGGCACCACTTTGAAATGAAAGGCAGTTTTCCCTGAGGAACATGCTTCTGATTAAATTGCTCCATTGGACACAGACACCCTATTTTTCCTATTTCTTTCTGGGGCCAGGACTGGGTGGGAGGTCACTGGTGAGTGAGATGTGTGTGGAATAGCCTTGTCAGGCTGGGTGGGGGGCTTCATGGGCTAGGTTAGCCTCTCAGTCCTCCCCAGGCTGCTGAAGGGCAGGCAGGCAGCTCTGTGGCACTAGCTGGGATCTGTGGGTAGGCAGGGTGTCCAACAGACATCTGCCCTGGTTTGCAGGGTATGAGCCAAAACTCAAGCTCCTAGGACTTTCTTTTTCCCCTCCATATCTAACTTGTGTCCCTGGGATGTGGAGTGGACAGAGATGAGTGACTGGTCTTTCCCATCCTTCCTGATGTGATAATGGGGCTTAACCCATCTTGCTAACTTCCTAATTTGTTCACCAAGATAACAAAAGTTTGGAGAGGCTGTGTAGGGTCAGCACCTTAGGCTGTTTTTTTTTTTTTTTTTTTTTTTTAATCTCCTTTTATCTGTTGAAACACCATCACAACCACCCTCTGGGCTCCAAGTGGCCTCAGGCTGACTTGGGGGGTGGGGTGCTTTTCTCTGGAAATTTAAAAGAGCTGCACCTAATGGGTAATCTCCCTTCCCTGCCCCTGGATATGTATCTGGTAGGCTGCCTCTATTAAGACTCCATTGACCTAGGGGTGGGAGACTATCCTGACTTGGTTTTCAGAACTTTCATTTTTCTGTCTATGTTGTCATGTAGGCCCTGTATCACTCAAGGGCTTGTAGAAACTCCTGACTGGGGCCACAACCTGGTAGGTGAGTCTGGTGGCTGGCAGGCATTTGGAACCTGTTGTGGGTGGAGCTTGCTGTGCCCAGCACTTATCCAGGCTTCTCTGAAGCTGCTAGCATTGCCAGCAGGCTATCTTTTCACCAGGTTCCTCTGTGGAAGAGTCATGAGGCTAGCAGGAGAGGCAGCTGCTTACCTGACTCTCCTCTGCCCTAGGAAGGTGTAGGCCAGTCATTCTTCTAGAGGGAGGCTTCCTAGGTAAGGAACACTCAGAATGAGGCCTAACACTGGAAGCACTTTGCCACACTCATTAACCTCAGGAACATGCTGTACACCTCAGCCTACCCATGAGGATGCTGGGGCCCAGAGGGGGAAGGGTCACATGAACACAAGGCCTGATTGGCACTAGGGCTGGGGTGAGGGCCTGAGAGCTGCTACAAGGCCTAGTGCTATGGGGAGCCCTTGTTAGGGGCTGTGGGCCCCTGCTTTGTCCTCTACCACAAAGCTTGGGCATGTGTCCTGTAGATAGTTAGAGGCCATCCACCCAGTGTGAGGCCAGGCACCTGGCATTTGGGCTGTAGTTCTAGAGAAGGAGAGGCAGAAGAATGAAGCCTGAGGGGAAATTTCCAACTGTCAGACAACCCAAAGGGGCTGGAGGATAACAGGGACTTTTGTCAACATCAGAGTTTGCCTGATATGTTCTAGCTGACCCCAGGACTTCATTTTCTAATTCCTTTCCCTCTGGGAACCTCATTTCTCCCTGTCTGTGCTCCATCCCCAAGAGGGTGCCCTGCATTGGCTGATAACATTCTCTTCCTGCAGAAGCCAGGCTGGTGTCTGAACATTTCTCACAGGCCCCACAGAAGTTGTCCTTCTACAGCTGGTATGGCAACGCCAGACTCTTCCACTTCCGGGTGCCTCCAGACACCGTGCTGTTGCGCTGGATGTTGCACGTTTCCTGGGACAGTGACTCCACATGCACTGATGCAGAAATCACTGTGTAAGTGTGAGACTCCTGCACACAGCACTAGAGCCTGGCCAAGGCCTCTAACTAACTAGCTCCTTCTCTACTCTCCTCCAGGCATTTCCGCTACGGTGCTCCTCCTGTCATCAATCCACTGGGCACCAGCTTCCCTGATAACACCATGGTGCGGCCCTCTTTCCATGTCAGGACACTGTTAAGTGCCATGCTGCTGGGCAATACTACTGTCAATGTGTCCCACCCAGCCCCTGGGGACTGGTTTGTAGTAGCCCATCTGCCTCACTCTTCTCAGAAGATCGAGGTAAAGGTGAGGGGGCTGACCTCCAGGATGGGGCCAGATTCCCTGGTGCATGGGCAACCTGTTGTCCATCTCTTTGGGGCAGACTTTGCTCTGGGCTTAGCCACCCCACCTGGATGAGCCCCAATTCCCCTAGCCCAATTCCCAGGGTTTCCAACCTCTGTACCCTGCATTCTCTCATATCCTTGGGCTTTGTTGTCTTCCTAGGGCTTTCCCTCCTGTGTTTACTCCTTCCAGCCTGACATGCTAGTTACACGGGTGGTCGAGGTCACCATCTTGGAGCCTGATGTGCCCCTTCCGCAGATCCTAGTTGCCCACCCCAGCTACCTCAAGTGAGTGGGTCCTAAAAGAGAACTGGGTCTGCCTTGTGACTTCAGCCTTCTGGGTTGGAATGGGTGGTACCACTATTCCCAGCCTGGTCTCCTGTACCTTGGAGTTGTACTGGGAAGTGGGGACAGATGTCCTGCCCACGTAGATTAGAGGAAGTACAAAGCCTGAGCGAGGCCATACCACCTGCCCCAGGATCTTTGTCCCCGAGTACACCCAGGAGCTTCGGCTGGAGCTACAGGGCTGTGTATCCAACGTGAGCCTAGGCTGCCCAGTACGTCTCACAGTGGGTGTGGCCACCCTGCCCAGCAACTCCCAGAAGGTGCTGACTTGCACTGGCCCCATCCTGTCCTGCCGTCTGCTGCTGCCCTCACCACCCTGGGGCCAATGGCTACAAGTGATGGCTGAGAGCCTGGAAGGGCCACACGTGTCAGTGGCCTTCAGTGCTGAGGCTGCCCTCACAGGTGGGCTACATGGAGGAAGGTGGGTGGGAGTGTCTCTGTCTTTTCCCTTGACCCCAAGACTTTCTTCCAGCTGAAGCTTTTGTCCTTTAACAGTCTGCAGGCCATGGAGTATGACCTTCCGGCACCTTGTTCAAAACAGCACAAACCAGAGCTATGATGCCTCTGCAAGCCAGCTGTCCCAGAGCCCTACCCACCAGGACCTGAGCAGGAATGGTGGGATGGGTGGTGGCCCCTTCTGCCTGCTGAGCTACTCAGTCATGAGGGAAGACGTGGATGTGCTCTCTGTACGCTTCCAGCCCTTGGATGGAGTCTTAGTGCTAGTACACTCAGACAAACCTTCTGTGATGCGGCTCCGCCTCAACACAGGCATGGACAGTGGGGGCTCCCTCACTATCACCCTAAAGTCCAACAAGGTACTATCATTGCTGCTGGATAGGCTATCAGCAAGTGGCATGGGCTTGGCTTAGGGCACTTTGTACACTGACTTCATTCTGGCCACCAGGACAGGGAAGCCATTCAGGCAACAGCGTGATGGCAGCAGTGTGGGCAGAATAAAGGCCCTGTGTCAGGTTGGAAGCTTCTCCTCTGGGGCAGCCCTATCTTTGTCAGTAGGTCCCAGGGCTATGTCTGAGGAAATAGGCTGTAGAGACAGGTTGGGTCCAGTGTGCAGGCTGGAGGTAAGCCCTGTGCACGCAGGAGCCTTGGAGGAAAGCTACATGATTGAGATTATAGGCAGGGCAGATGAGATTATAGTGCTGGCCCTTTGGGGCTAAGAGGCCAATTCTGCATTGCTTCCCCTTCCAGACTGAGGTCACAAATGACACCTTGGTATTGGCCTGTGTGAATGCTGCTTCACCCTTCCTCAACTTCAGTGCTTCACTGAACTGTACTACAGGTATGGTAGGCAGGTGGCATCTGGAGGGTTGCTCTAACCAAGCCCTCTGCTCTTGCTAACAGGACTTCCTGCGCTATGCAGCCTTTTTCCAGGGCTACCCTATGTTTGTGAATGCCTCATCTAACACAGCCAACCTCATCATCCCTTACCCAGAGACAGACAACTGGTACCTCTCCCTGCAGCTTGTGTGCCCTGAGAATCCTGAGTACGTAAACCTGGGGCCCACCAATGAGGTCCTAGCTAGGAACAACCAGTTAAATCATTGTGGTTAGAACCATGGCCTGCCTGAGCTTTCTTGCTAACAGTTAGGGATCAATTATTATCTATGTATTATTAGAAGTTGTTCTCCTTTTCTACTTGGTCATCCTCCCACAGCAGCTCTAGAGAGAGGAAAGGTCATCTCTGGGCTGTTATTTCCTCTGGGGTTGTCAGAGCCTGGCAGACTTAATTCAGGGTTCATGTGGCCATAAGCCTGTGGAAAGCTCTGATGGTAATTGCCCAGCAGAGGCTGCAGTCAGCTGTACTGTGCCTCCCACTCTTACAGGGACTGTTATCAGGCCATGGTTCGCGTGCAGACTACTATGTATCTGGCCCCTTGTTTTAATGACTGTGGACCCTATGGCCAGTGCCACCTCCTCCGCAGATATGGGTACTTGTATGCAGGTTGCAGCTGCAAAGCAGGTGAGAACTGGGGCTCTGCACACCTAGAGGCAGTCTCTGCTGTCATACATCCCAATCCTGTGCCTTTTCTTGTGGAACCCCAGCACGACTGTAGAGAGCATACCTTTAGAACAAAGTAGGGAGGAGGGCATACCTCCCATCCCCTCATAATCTAGTGCCCAAGCATGGGGACATGCAGTATTTCCAGGGTGGTACTGCTTCCTGACCTTGGCCTCCCTTGCCTCTTGCCAAGGTATCTACATGCCCACATCTGCCTATGCATGTACATATCTGCTCATATAGTTAACTATACCTATACATATCTGCCCGCTCCTATCTGTGTCTTATTTTTGGGTATACCTGTCCCCACATGCCAAACCTGTCAACACCTGTCTATACTTGTCCCATACATATCTCTACATCTACTCCTGGTTGACAGAGGAAAGCTCCCCATTAAGATCTTGGCCCCAGCTAACTACCCCAGGCTCCTGTGTGTTTTGTACTCCCAGGCTGGCGTGGGTGGAGCTGCACCGACAACAGTACAGCCCAGACAGTGGCCCAGCAGAGGGTGGCTACTCTCCTGCTCACCCTCAGCAACCTCATGTTCCTGGCTCCCATTGCTGTGTGTGTGCACCGTGCCTTCCTGGTAGAGGCCTCTGTCTACCTCTACACCATGTTCTTCTCCACGGTAAGCACAGCCCACATCTTTGGGTTCCCTAGGGTGGGGAGGTCCAGGATGCTGCTGACTACCCCATCTCGCAGTTCTACCATGCTTGTGACCAGCCAGGAGAAGCTGTGCTGTGCATCCTCAGCTATGATACACTCCAGTACTGTGACTTCCTGGGTTCTGGGGTGTCTACCTGGGTTACCATCCTCTCCATGGCCCGACTGAAGACAGTTCTGAAACATGTGAGTGACCTCTGATGTGGGGGCTGGGCTCTGTGTGAGTAGAGGCCTTCCCACACACAGCACATGCAAGGAAGTGGGAGGGAGAAGGCAGAGAATGTATTGGGGCTAAAGTCTCACCTGGTGATCAACCACATTCTGAAGAAGCTGCAGGCACCTGTTAGGGAAAAGTGCCAGTTATCAAAAGACTCCAGGATAGAAGGTAGTAGGCAGGGTTTGCAACACCTGCCAACTCTGGCTGGATGTGGTGGCATATCCTTGGAATTCCAGCATTTGGGAGGGTGAGGCAGGAGGATCACCACAAGTTCAAGGCTAGCCTGGGCTACATAGTGAGTTCAAGGACACCCTGAACTATGTAGCAGACCCTATCTCTAGCAAAAAAATAATGAAATAGACCTCCCAGCTCAAGACCCTGTTCAGATAGGAGCCCATACCAGGCCATGCCTCCCTGAGAAGCCCAGTCATCCTTCTGGGTTCTTTGGTGTCAGAACACTGGGAATTTTTTGCTGTAGCTGAACTGACCAATAGAAGTGTATCTCTGGTGCCTATGAACTGTGTTGTGTCTCTGCTCTGAGAACTACAGGCCCAAAGCTGCCCTGAGGGGCATCAATGAGAGTCCCATGGTTAGGGAACAGGGTTGGGAGAGGAAATTTACAAAGTGTTGGGGTCCAGCTGGGGTCAATGTGGGGCATGAATCTGGTGAGAGACTGAGGCTGTCCTGATGGGAGAGTCTATACACCCAAGAATGCAGAAGAAGGGGATTGTGTAGGCACAAAGGTGCCATTTGTGGCTATCCAGTTTGTGTCCAACCTTAGGGAGTGGCACTATCTCCTTGTACCTAGAAGTGTCTGGCTGGCCAAATCTGTAACTCAGAAATGTTAAGGCTGCTGGGTGTGGTGGGACACACCTATAACCCTAGTATTTGGGAGATTGAGGCAAGAGGATTACCATGAATTCCAAGCCAGCATGAGCTACAAACTGAGTTCAAGGCCAGCCTGAATTATATAAAAAGACCCTGTCTTAACCCCTGCATAATAATATTAATGATAATAGTTAAATATTTTTATTAAAAATTAAAAAAAGATGTCAAGGCTGTACTCACCTATGGATGCCATGCAAGAACAAAAGGAGGATAGTTTTCTTCCAGCCAACAGAATAGGGCAAATTCTGCCAGCAGCTCCAAAAGGAGTACACAACTTTTGAGAGATAGTGGGGTATGACAGGATGACCAGTGTTGCTGGCCACTTGTTTCTAATGGGTCTTTTTTTTTTTTGGTATTAGGAATCAAACTCATGACCTCGCACTTGCCAGGCAGATGCTGTGCCACTGAGCTATATCCTTGTCCTGTGCTGCCACAGATGACCCCAATTCAAAACTCTTCTGACCCCAAAGTCACCTCTGTGTCTTCTCCAGGTCTTGTTTCTCCTGGGCACGCTGGTCATTGCCATGTCCTTGCAACTGGATCGCATAGGCATCTGGAACATAATGGGGCCCAGCTTCTTTGCCTTCGTGATCATGGCTTACATGTGGGTAAGGACTAGGGCAGACAGGCATTCCTGCCCAGACTCTGGGAGAAGTCCTGTGTCCTGGCCCAATTCCTAGTCCTGCTTTAGTCAGCAGGTCTAGGGCCAAATGTCTCACATCTGATGAGGGGTGCTAGAGTTGTCCCTCCTACCTGACCTACCCTAGAGACCCAGGGTGGATATATGACAGAGATCTGGGTCTGAGGACCAGTGGTTTTGTGCTAGTGCTCTCTCCAAGTTATCCATTTTCATGATTCTGTTACCCAGACTTGGGGAAGCTCTTTATAACCCCTAGCCCAGTACCCTGGGAGCTTCAATCACACCCAGCCTGCACCAACGTTAGAATGACTATTTGCTTCAGGTGTACCGCTGCAGGCACCGGCACCAATGTTATCCCACCTCGTGGCAGCGCTGGGCTTTCTATCTCCTGCCTGGCATCACCATGGCTTCTGTGGGCATCACCATCTATGTGTTCCTGATAACCAGCGACAACTATTACTACACACACAGTATCTGGCACGTACTCCTGGCTGGGAGTGTAGCCTTCTTGTTACCACCGCGGGATAAGCAGACTGAGCCCTGGTCTTGCTCACAGAAGTTGCCCTGCCACTATCAAATCTGCAAGAACGATCGTAATGAAATATACACTGTGACATGATTCAGCCAGCTCTGGGACATCTGCTACTGATAACCTCTTCAGCCAGGAATAGGACCAAGGAAGAGAAGCCCTGTCCAGCCCTGCCTAGATTGGTTTCCAACTGAAATAAAATTGCCCTGAGACTCTTTGCTTCCTCTGCCAGAGGAAAGGAATACCCTTCTCCAGTACACACACACAGAGGACCCACTCATCTGCTGTCTGCTGTTGACATCCTCTCACCAGGATCCTCAACATGTCTCAGTGGCTCTTGCAGTGGTCCCTGGAGATAGCAGATAACATGTGTGGGCAGAGCCTTAACCCTTGCTGGCCTGGTGGTGATTAGAGGCTGGAGGCAGTAGACAAAAGTCCTCTATTGTCTTGTTCCCCTGTGAGGTTGTGATGTGAGAGCCACAAGGCCAAGGAGACCTGAGTCCCTGAGGCTGGCAATTTAGTGATCCTGGCCTCCCTGATCCTGTGTGCCTGAATGCCTCCATGGGAACCTCATTCTGCTGCAGTTGCAGTGGGAGAGACCAAGGTTACCAGCAACCAGGGAATACAGGGCTTTGCTCTTGCTCTCAGATCCTGGAAAGAGCCTCCTGGGGAGAGGGGCTAGCCAGCTGTTCTAAAGTGTGTGATGCCCCCCACCTCCGCTTCTGGGGCCCTTGTCTGGCAAGCATGCTTTTGAGTAGGTCTTAAGAGCCCAAGTGGTGGTGTCCCCCTCCCTGCACTGGACTAAATAAGACTCAGAAAAGTGCCTCTGTGACCTGGCTCAGCCTGTTAGCTCAGGTGACTCTGGGCTTACTGCCCATCTCCCCCAGGGGCTGGGAAGCTGGTTCTGAAGAGGCCCAGGGCCGCCATCTGGATCTCCTACAGCCCCAGTCATCCTGTAGTTAGACACCAAAGCATTCCTTATATGGTGGTTTTAAAAAAAGCAAAACACAGATATTAAGACTTTTCTTTTTCTCTAAAAACAAGAAATTCACTCTGTAGTTCAGACTGACCTTGAACTCAATGTAACCCAGGTTGGCTAAGAACTGACAATGCTGGATTACAAGCATGTGCCACCACGCCCTGGGTTTTTTTTTGTTGTTGTTTTGTTCTTTGTTTTTGGTATGTGACAAGGTCTCGATTTGTAGTGCAGGCAGACCTTGCACTATGTGGCCCAGATAGCTTCAAACTCAGAGATCCTCCTGCCTCGGCCTCTAGCATACTGGGATTACAGATGCGCACACCACTACCAGCAAGCCATTTTTATGTGATAGGTGAATTTAATACTCTACACAGATTTTTCAAGCCTGACGAGTTTTTACATTTTTCTGCTCTTTCCTGGAGTAGTAGGAGAGGCAGAACCCAGGATACCCAACCCCTCGCTTTCCTCTCTGGAAAGACCTGGGACGTACTTGGCCATCGATGCTTTGAACCGATATCCTTTCCACGAAGTGTTTTCCACGGTCCCTGAAGCCGGGGTGGGGGCGGGACCAACGTAGACGAGCAGCTTGAGTAGCCAGTCACCGGCAAGCGAAGGTCAGGGCTCCTCGCGTAGTTCCGGTTCCTCTGGCGTAGATTGCTAGGTCTAGCCCGAGTTGAGCGCTACGGCAACGCCGAGCAATGCCTCTGCACAGGTTCCCGGTTTACCTCTGGAGGCAGCTGCAGCTGCGGGAAGGCATCTGCTCGCGCCTGCCTGCGCATTTTCTGCGCTCTCTGGAGAACTCACGTTTGCCTACCCCTGTCCACTACCGGCCTCACGGGGCCAAGTTCAAGATCAACCCCAAGAACGGGCAACGGGAGCGCGTGGAGGACGTGCCAATCCCTATTTACTATCCTCCGGAGTCCCAAAAGGGGCTCTGGGGCGGCGAGGGCTGGATCTTGGGCTACAGATACGCCAACAACGACAAGGTGGGTGTGGGCCGGTTCGTTAGTCTGCTGGACTTAGCTGTACCCAAAGAACATGGTAACAAGTGAAGCGGTCTGCCAAACTTCACTGGCAAAACTAGAGGTATTATGAGATGGGGTAGCCCAGCCTCGGGAAACAGCACAGGCAAAGAAGGCATGAGAAGGGCGGCCATAGCACTCAAAAGAAAATCGAGGACTAGACTTTACAGCTGAGGAGAAATGAGGTCGGTGCTCACCAGCTTGACTTGGACAAAATGTCTTGTGACAGGGTGCCCACTTTGCTTCTTATTAGAATCAGGCAGACTGCTGGGCATGGTGGTGCACACCTATAATCCCTGCATCGAGGTGCTGACGTGGGGGCATCACCAAAGTTCAAAGCCAACCTGAGTTACATAGTGAGACCCTGGGAAAAAGAAAAAAAAATCAAGAAGACTAAGAGACTTAAAGGCAGTTTGGAAGGAGCAGAACCTGTCCCCCATGTTTGCTTATGGTGAGAGTCAGTGTCTTCTGGGAGGAGCCTTGCATTTTTTTTTTTTTTATCTTTTGCGGTACCCGGGATCGAACTCATGACCTTGCGCTTTCCAGGCAGGTGCTTATGCCGCTGAGCTAAATCCCCAGCCCGAGCCTTGCATTTTTGAGGCCTCCCAGGCTACCCTTTTCCTGTAAAGGGTGAAGGCCCCGGGGTAGCCACCAGATAGTTGCTTTGGGCCCCACATGGTCTGTAATGAGACAGGGCACAGATTATGAGGTTCGTGTTGTGCTCTTAGCTTTCAAATAGGGTGAAGAAGGTGTGGAAGCCACAGCTGTTTGAGCGTGAACTCTACAGTGAGATCCTGGACAAGAAGTTCACTGTGACTGTAACCATGCGGACCCTTGATCTCATTGATGAGGCCTATGGATTTGACTTCTATATCCTTAAGGCAAGTGGGGCTAATGCACAATGGGGTCCTGTGGTCAGTCAGACTGGCCAGAGCAGCGCCATAGTGGAGCTTGTGACGTCTGGAGAGTCACTGACAAAGCATATGTATAATCATTCTCCTTTTTGGGCAACCCCAGTGGGGCTTTCTGCCTTATGTGGGTGACTGAGTGAAAATGAGTGAGAATGGGCACTTGCTCTTTTTTTTTTTTTTTCATATCTGGGATCAAACTCATGACCTCGTGCTTGCCAGGAAGGTGCTTATGCTGCTTAGCTAAATCCCCAGCTAGCTTTTCACCCTTGAGCTTAATCTTTCTGTCCTGTTGCCCACTGTGCCTGGACTGCTCTGGTGTAGCTGAGGGGTGGTTGGCAGGGTGGGTGGACCTCATCAGCACCTGGCCTCAAATGAACCTCCTGCAGACCCCAAAGGAAGACCTGTGCTCCAAGTTTGGGATGGACCTGAAACGAGGAATGCTGCTGAGGCTTGCCAGGCAGGACCCCCAGCTGCACCCAGATGACCCTGAGCGGAGGATGGCCATCTATGACAAGTACAAGGTGAAGACTTTCCCTGTTTTCCCTGCTGCTTATGGTCCCCGGCAAGGCTTAGCCTCACTGTGCCTTCTGTTTTCCTACCCAGGAGTTTGTCATTCCAGAGGAGGAGGCTGAGTGGGTTGGCCTGACACTAGAGGAGGCTGTGGAGAAGCAGAGGCTTCTGGAGGAGAAGGTGAGCATGTAGGCGTGCCAGCTATTGCTGCCTTTGCAGGGGTAGGCAGAGAGCCTGTATAAGCAAGTGCCACATCCACTGGTGCACCTGTATCTGCTGCTGTGTATATCCATATATCTACCTAGAGGAGGTTCCTTCTGTTTTCTGTCCCTAGACTTTCAGTGAAAGGAATTAAGATTTTTTTTTTTTTGTACTGGGACTCAGACCCAGGACTTTGTGCTTGCACTGTACCACTGAGCTATATTCCCAGCTTTCCCCCCCCCCCCCCCGAGACAGGGTCTTGCTATGTATTTCAGCATGGCCTTAAACTCACTGTGTATAGTCCCCTGGGCTTGAACTAAAAATGATCCTCCTGCCCCATTCTCTTGAATGCTGGGATTCTAGGTGTGTACCACCACACTTGGCAATAGAGCAAGATTTTTGACTGTGTTTACTTGGCTACCTGGAATCCCCAGGGTCTTGCTTTTGTGTCTTAACTCTCTAGAAGGGTCTGGAGCCAGTAGCTGACAGGACAGGGAGCCCACCTATGGTATAGCAGTTGGCAGCTTTTATTCTGTCTGCTTAGTTTATCTGTGACCACAGGGAAGCCAGAGGAAGGCACATGGATCCTATGTCCCCAAAAAAGGGGAGGCCTCATCTTATGGACAGGCTCTGCCTTCCAGGTTGACAAACCTGGTGACTAGTGTGAGCAAAGCTGAGGGGCACAGGTCCTACTATGCACCCATTTCTTGAGATGTCTGACCAACAGCAGTTGCTTCCCATTTTCCCTGGAGCCCTGGCTGCTGTTGGGTACTGTGAACCTCACTAGGACCCTTTCCCTTCAGGACCCTGTGCCCCTCTTCAAGATCTACACAGAAGAGCTGATTGAGCGGCTTCAACAACAGGCACTGTCAGAGCCTGTGGTGGTGCAGAAGAGAGCCAGCGGGAAGTGACCAAACAGCCTCTTCAGTGCCTGACCACCAGCCTCAGTCTTTCTTGCTGGATCTTTTATCACTGTGGACACAGAATGTGGGGGAGCCATGAGGGCTACCTGTGGGAAGTGGGTGAATCTTGGTTCTTGTACAATGACCACACAGCTCCTGGGGGTACTTTTGTCCCAGAATCCCGCAGGGGCCTGGTACTAAGGAGAGGCCCTGCTCAGACTGGGGCAAACACCAGATAACATTTATTGTCCCTGTGGGTCTGAGAACAAGTAAAGTCTGAGCCAGGTGGTGTGTGTGTTCCTTTGGTTGGAGGACTGAGAGTTTTGTCTGGAGGTCCTGGTCTTGTCTCTGTCAGAGATCCATTGTGGGGGGTATGCACTCTCTGGCTCCAGCTGCTGTCCCCAGGGATCTGTGGACACTGAGACTCAGTTTGATGTTTTTTTTCCCTGGAGAGAATTTTATGTAGTTGATGTGTCTGGGGCATATATCCTTCCATTGCTGACTCTTGGGTTGTGATTCTAGATGGGCACCTGGTAGCCACACCTGGTAGCCACTGGTGTGGCTACTGGTGGGAGTCCTGTGACCTCAGCAAGTCACTGCTGATCATCTCTCCTGTAGCCCAAGGCACTTTGAGATGGACTCTGGATGTGTTTTTGACCTTGAATCCAGAAATAGCCCTTTGTGTCTTTTTCTTTTCCTTTTTTTTTTTTTTTTTTTTGAGACCGGTTTCATTATGTATTTCAGGCTTGCCTGAAATTGAATTCACAATAGTCCTCCCACCTCAGACTCTCGAGTGCTAAGACCATAGGCCTGCACCACCAGCCTGGCAAAAGTATCCCTTTTCTGGGAGGCCACATCAGTTTTACCAAATTCTCACAAATGCTTTTGATCAGAAAATGATGATGGTCCACAGTGACAGACCTACCCCCATACCAGAAATAAATTTGCAAGACAGGCTATGGATCTGCCCTAACATCCTGCCTGTAAGATGTGGGAATGCCAGGAATACATGTTTAGTCACACACATGCACACAGACAGGTTCATGGCCAGATGTGTTTACACTTGGCACTGGGAATTAGATGCAAGGTGAGTGGTTTCTATTTTTTATTTCCCTGCCCTCTGTGTATCATACCTACACTCTAGAGGCCCTGGCTAGGCCTGGTCATCTGAGCTACCTTTTTTTTTTTTTCCTTCGGTCTTTTGAGACAGGGTCTCTCTATGTAGTTCAGGCTGGTCTTGAGCTCACTTTGTAGCCCAATCTGGTGTTGAACTTGTCTCAGTCTTCCAAGTGCTGGGATTTTTGTTTTGTTTTGTTTTGTTTTGTTTTGTTTTTGTACCAGGCATTGAACTTATGACCATGTGCTTGCAAGGCAGGTGCTTATGCTGCTGAGCTAAATCCCCGGCCCTAAGTGCTGGGAATTATAGGCATGCACCACCATATCTGGCATCTGAGCCATCTTCAGTATTCACTTTGTGCTGGGATCTACACATTCTGCAATGATCAAGGTCAGCCTACAAAAGGCAGAGCTGTCTTGTACTAGACCATACCTTGCCCTTTCCAGCTGGGTCTGAGCAGCTCAAGAGTCAAGAGACAACCCCTACCCTGACTGTTTGCCAGGGACTGACTGAATCCATGTGTGTCTATGACAACAGCCCAGGGTTAGCCTCAGTGTTGACCAGGCTTTAGCTGGGCTGTGTAGGAGAAGTAGGCAAAAGAGTAGACTGTTAATGCTGCTATAACTGGGTATGGGTTCCTTAGGTGGGTGTGAGTGGTACAGACTTGAGAAGAGTTGACATTGTTCAGTCAGAGATGAGACAACCAGAGCCAGGAAGGGCCCATGTCCACTGTGGGATGGGGTGGATGTGAGGCAGCCTGTGGACCCAGTTAGAATCCTTTGCCAGAATTGTCACCTTGCTGGGCTCACCTGCCTGTTGAGCTCTGCTCAGGTGTTCAGTGGCTGAAGGATGGTAGGAAAAGCAGACACGTCCCGCTGGGTTATCTGGGTACCATGGCCCCTGCTCAGCTTGTCACTGCCAGGCTCACCCACCCATGTTGTTCTTTGTTAGCCTCCATTCACCTGTGCTATCATACCTGACAACTCTAGCCTTCCACTGGCTCTAAATGGGATTAAGCTATTAGGAGCCCCTAGGCTTTCTCCAGTCCCTTTTTTTTTTTTTTTTTTTTGAGACAGGGTCTTACTATGCAGTTCAGGCTGGCCTTGAGCTCACTTTGTAGCCCAGGCTGGTCTCGAACTCGTAATGGTCCTCCCTCCTCTGCCTCCCGAGTGCTGGGATTACAGGCCTAAACCACCACGCCCGGCCCTCCAGTCCCTCTTGAGCCACCATGGGCTCATAACATTCCAGCTTCCTCTAACATGGTGCTACCTAGCATCCTCAAGCTTACCCCATGTCCCAGAATGGTCTTCTCCCTGACTGCACCACCAGCTAACCCTGGACAATGTCTATCCACATGTCACCCTTGGACTAGACTGCTGGTGGCTTCCAGTATAGCTAGGGCTAAAGCTAGGGCTAGGGCTAGGGATCTGTCCTGTGACAAGGAAGCTCAGGGTGGTTTGAAGAAATCTACAGCCAAGTCCAGAGGGCTACTCAAGCAGCCTGAGTCCTATGGATCCGAGAACAGTCATAGCTCCAAACCACCTATGGCCAGGCTCATCTCAAGCCCAGTTCAGTGGGACCAACCAGCTCTTTAAGGCTACTTCTCTGGATATGAGAACCTCCTGGATCCATGTTCCTGTACCTTCCTCACCCCAGTCTCTCTGGCTTTGGCGGGGACCTCAGTGGCTTCTTGGCCCCCTGGAGCCAGCCACAGCTCTCACCCCTTCCCAGGAACCTGAGGGTCATACCTCCACCCTGAGCCCCTGCTATATTCTGCTCAGCAGCTGTGATCTAGGGTCTGGGCCAGGAGGTACCCTGGAGGAGGGATGTGGATTTCCAGGGCTCTCTCAAGGTCTTCAGAAGGTCCCTGGCCTGGCAGTGTTGCTCCTGGGGGTACTGGACAGCCCAGACTGCTCCTGGGTGTGACAGAGATTGGGTGGTGGTGGCTTCAAGGCTGCTGATACTCTTAAATGCCTAGGTTGGTCAGTTCATAGAGGGGGATATATCTGCCTTTGCCTCACTGAGAATTGGGGGTGGAGAGGGGTTCTTTGTACGCAAGAGGGCGCTGCAGCCATGGGGAGAGCAGGTGCGAAGTCAGACGTGTCACAGAATGTAGACCAGGTCCCAGAATTCTGCCAGGTGAGCATTCAAGGCCCATAGGGAGCTGGCCTTCCCAGACCTTAGAAGGCTGTTGAGAGGGAATCCTTGGGAGCAGATACATGTGTTCAACCAACAGTGGCTGGAGTAAGTGGTGGAGTGGTTTGTAAGCAGAGATAAAGCTGCAGGTATTTTGCTATCTGAGATAGGGAAAGAACTTGGCTTTGTTCACTTTGGGTGGGGAGTTCTCACTGCTTTTTCTTTCCACTGCTCCCTACTTATTATTTTCTCACCAGACTGGGCCTGGGCCTCAGCCCCTGGGGCAAGCCTGACCTGAAGTCCTTCTCTCTGCAGGGGATCCAGAAGGACTGCAAATTACTTGTACCTCTACCAGGGGGTCAAGCAGGGCACCGAGGTTCCCGGGACAGCTATAAGAGGGACAGAGACCCTCTGCATGCCTGATATGAGTGAACACACATGAAAATGCTTAATAGCTGGTGTGGAAACATCTACTATACAGCCACACCCAATCACCCCTCAGTGGGGACCTTGGCATAGACCCACTGGTGGTGCCGCCTGCTCCCTCAGCAGTCAGGAGTGGCTCGGGGGTGGCGGTGTCTAAAGGGGCTGGTTGCCATGGCTACCATAAGGTTCTAAGGCCCGTCATCTGGTCCCTGCCTCAGCCAATCGGCGGCAGGAACCCGAGCTGCAGCCTAGAGTCACGCTTCTGCCTCCCAGCCACACAGTGGCCAAGAGCAGGGACCGGCTTCCTGGAGTGGCTGAAAGTGCTCCGACGGACTGCCAAGCCCATCATGGCGGACAGCGGAATGGTGGGGCGCGAGCAGGCACACGGAGCCAGGCAGGTGAGGTAAGCCAGGCGGGTGGACACAAGGATGGACAGGGGGACAGGTGGTCTATGTGGTCCTTGCAACCCATTGTTCTCCTGGCTGCAGCTCTGCCTAGGGCCCACCCCACCCTCAGGTGCATGTACACACACACCCGCCCACACCCTCACCCTCAGACCCTCTCCCGATGTGTCCCAAGGAAGGGTCAGGGGAAGAGACAAAGGAAAGAGCATGAGATGGAATGAACCCCAGCGCATACAGACCCAGAAACTGCCCTAGTAGGTCTCCCATGTCAGATTTCACACAGAGGCGGCATCAAAGACCCCTGACTGGCCTGGGCCCTCTGTGTCCCGGCCAATATCCCTGGGCTCCGCAAAAAGCCGTGTTAAGTCGGCATGGTTTAAGGAGCTTTTTTGTTGTTTTCAAGGATAAAGAAAAAAAGAAAAGAAAAAGAAGCAATAGAAAGAAAAAATGTCCACATATAATCGGGGAGCGGTCAGCCCAGATGGATCAGAAACACCAAATCCCATTACTCGGGACTTCAGAGCACAGGCCCTGCTAGCAGCTGTGATTAAGAGCCTGTCAATGAGGTCCCCTTTGGAGATCAAAGGCAGGCATGCTTGTGTGTGCGCGTGCGCGTGCATGTGTGTGCGTGTGCATGTGTGGGGCAGAAGTATGTGCTGTGGGGTGACAGTGGAGGGGCTAAGCACCACAGCAGTGGGCCTGTGTGTCCCCTGCCTGCTATAGCCACCTTTCATGTTGCTCATGTCATTGCTGCTGTATATGTGTCTAGGGGGCCCAGCCAGGCACAGGAAAGGCCTAGTACCTGATGGCCACACCCTCTGAAAAGACAGTTCTGGCTGGGCCTAGATTCCTTCTTGAGCATTCACTTTCTACTAGTGTCTGGTCCTTTTCCCAACTTCTGCACTGAAGGGCCTATGGGGGCAAGAACACAGATCTAGCTGTGGGCAGAGCTGGCTGTGAGGTGGCTCAGGGCTGTGCATGTGACCATTGACCAGGTCCTACTGCCCACAGAGGCTGTTGGTTCTCAGCTGGTCTGGCAAGCGCATCCTGGGGGTTCAAAGCTGCTGTCGATGTGATTGTTAGGCTATTAGGTAAGCTCTGAGAAGCAAATCTTTTAATCCACTGTGGCTAATCCAGTGCACTTTTGTTTGCCACGACAGATTCTGTAGCAACAAAGGGGCCAGAGGGACCCCAGCATACATAATTGCATACTTAGAACTTGGCCTCATGGCCACAGGACTCCTAGACAGTGGAGAAAGACATTTTAGGACAGCAGTGTGGAAGATGGCACAGGGAGAGATGTGGGGAGCTGGCCCACCTGGGCACTATGTTCCTCACCTCCCTGTCAACATGTCCCTTGGCCATTGAGTGGTAGCTATTAGGTTTTGGGACTGTGGAGGTTTTGGGGAGATCACTGAGATGAGTCAGGTGGAAGGAAAAATGGCACCAACATAGGGTGCCAAAGGTATCTACTACCTAGAGATGTTGTGGGGATGAAGCTGTCAGGAGGGAGCAACAGGGGAAAGCACAAGTATGTACAGCAGGAGAGCAGGTGTCCCCAAGAGAATAGGAAGTGGCCTGCAGGAAGGGGTAGGCTTTTTTTTTTTTTTGCTGAGGCGCTAGAGATACATACACACACACACACACACACACACACAGGGTGGGCTTTTTTTTTTTTTTGCTGAGGCGCTAGAGATACACACACACACACACACACACACACACACACACACACACACAGATACCACCCATTCTGGAAGATGATGCTGGGGTTGGGGCAGGCCAGTAGGCCTTTGCCTCTTCTAGAGACATATCTTAGATACCATACTTGGGCCACATCCAGGCTGGCCATGCACTCCATCCAACTGCCCTTGCCTGTCCCTGGAGAGGAGTACATGGTCTTCTAAGGCTGTGAGGCAGATCGGGACCCTCTTTTGGACAAGGGGCACACTCTGGCTCAGAGAAGTCCCTGGTTCATCCAGACAGAGGAAACCACTCAAGTATGTAGGGTAGCAGGCCAGCTGTGGTATATCTGATGTCCCTGAGGTTCCTGAGTTGAAGAGGTGCTAGACTGGAGGCAGGCTGCTCTGCCCTTCTTCCTAGGCCATTGGGGTTGAGGTGGTGGATAAGTGCTATCCTGGACCTAGCACTCTTCATGCCCACCTGCTGGCCCTGACCCTACTGGACTGTCTTGTGTCCATACTACCCCAGATCCTGGACAAAGACATTTCCCTAGGGTCAAAATCTTTAGAGGGCTGGGGATTTAGCTCAGTGGCATAAGAGCCTGCCTGGCAAGCATGAGGTCATGAGTTCGATCCCTGGTACCAAAAAAAAAAAAAAAATCTTTAGAGACAGTGTGAAGAAGACTCCCCTTAGGACAGCAGGGCTCAGACCTTAGTTGGATGGTACCCTGGGAAGGAGCTGTGGGGCTACCTCATGGGTCTCAGTGATCTTTTGTCACTGCTCCCCTGTTAACCTTGGGGATCTGGCTTTTACGTTTATTTGTTTGTTTGAGTACTGGAGATAGAACCAAGGTCCCATGCACACTAGGGCAAGTGTTCCATCCCTGAGCTACACTGGCTCATGACTCTGGGGGTTAGCAGGGACAAGGGTACTATGACGAGCATGTTGGGTGCAGGGAGCATGGATGTGACTGGTTCTTCCAGGGGACATACATGCATCAGCTAATTAGTGCCCAGAACAGATAGTAACCCTAGACCCTAACCCAGAGGGAGAATGCAGTAACCACAGCATCTGATCCTGAGAATTCATACCAGCAAGGCTGAGTGACTTACTGTCTAGCCCTCTGTGGGTGGTCTTCCTTACCCCAGAAAAGGAGAACATATACCTAGCTGAGATCTATTCTGATGACAAAAGCCATCAGGCTACCCATTGGGTATAGTGGCAGTCATGTCAGCCATTATTTATGAAGCATTCACCCTGGCTGACATAGAATTGAGATAAAGCCTTGTTCCTGCCTCCAAACCCTTAGGTTGGCATTAAGACAGCTTCAGTGGTAATGGGGTTGAGAGAACTCCAAACAGCGAGAGTAATACAGCATGACACACCTAGTACACAAGAGTAAAGCCAAGAGGAGACAGGACCTATCAAGGGGTATACCAGATGTAGACTCAGGGCCAAGAGAGGTCCCATCTGAGAATGACCAGAGTTTGGTCCAAGAGCACTAGACTTCCACTTGATTCCAAGGCCCTAAAATATCTCTCAGGAAGGTGTCTGTACTTTCTTACCAGTCCTCAGGCCAATGGATGGGTGGTGATGTGGTAGGCACAGGATAGGGCTGCCATACTGATGAATGCTGCCATGGGTCATTTCTGCCCCAAGTTCTTCTTTGCTGTTATGTCACTCACATGTTACACTGTTATTGGTAGGAAGATGGTGGTTGCCAGAGAGGTCTGTGGCTTCCATGTGATGACTGCGGGACATTCCTAAAATATAAAGAAGAAAAGATGACCACCTCCATAATGTAGCTCTCCAGTGTACCTGTATAAATACTCTGGGATAGGGATGGGGATTTAGCTCAGTGACTCAAGTGCTTGTCTGGTAAACATGAGGTCATGAGTTCGATCCCTGATACCAAACAAACAAACACATAACACAAACAAACACATAAATACTCTGGGATAGGCTCACAGTCCTCCGTAGACATGTATTCTATTTTCACAGAAGCTGGCACCTGTGTGGGGCATTGTAGCTGTCTGTGGTGCCGCTTCCATGTAGTATGGGGGAAATACCACCAGGAAGAGTCCTGAAAGAATGTGGGTCCAAGAATCTACTTGGCCTCCCCTAGATGTGAGCTAATGGAGAACAAAGACTCAGATAAGAGGGGAGTCAGGGGCTGATTTACAGGCTGGCAGAATTATCCTATCCTTACCAGATCTGGACCATCCAAATCCTCCCTCCTAAGCGTTCTGAACTGTTCTGGATTCAGACTGCTGCCCAGTCCTTGAATTGCAAAGAAAGCTATGTGATATCTTCAAGTTCTGCCTTCAGATACCTCCTGCCACCCCACACTTGTGAACTGGCCAGTATAGGCAAGGAATGAACAGACAGGAACTGGCTGGGCCTAGTATTCCCCTCCTCCAAAATCTGCGATCAGAACTGTTTTTCCTCATGCTTGCCTTCCTGAGCTGGTACATGGATGATGATTGTTTCTTCTCTGTAGCTAGTAACCCTCTCCTGTGGTTTGCTCCAAGTGTATTGCCTCTCATATCCTCCTTAGCACACATCCAGGTGCCTCCTGAATGATTTCCTTTGTATCACTTTTTGTAAATGGTCTTCCAGAGTCAAGTGGACAAATACACGAAAGACTTCAAAGCTCACTTTATTTCAAAGTATTCTTTTTATGTCTGAGTTAAAGAAAATGATTTCATTTCTGCTCTTAAATTTTTCCTTTGGTTCTTGAAAAGAAAGCCTGAATAAATGTCACAGAAGTTAATCAAATAAAAGCCTTTGATAGCAAATTCCTGCTCCCAGCAAAGGGCTTTTACATCTTAAAGGACCCTGTGTAGTGAAAGAAAGGTACAATCATCAATCTCAGAAGTGAGCCTCTTCCCCACACTGAGTGCTGCCCTTCCTGCCCCCTCTCTTTAGATTCTTCCTCAATTTTTTTCCAGTCTAGCCCTTGGTGGAAACCTTCTCAGCTGCTTCCTCTGGTCCTTGCAAACCTTTCTCCCATCTTAGACACTCCCCTACTCCCACACTGCAACCTACCTGAGCAGGGATGCACATTTCCTCCAGGCTTCCTGACTCCCTTCCTGTCCCTACAGGGCAGAGGCTTGGAGAAGACAGAGACCGGAAGGTCCTGTTCTGGTCCCAGGACTTGGGGACACCCACCACCCTGGGCCAGGAGGAGGATGGACATGGACTTGATCCCAAGAGCATGGCCTGGCCATGGCAGCAGCGCTGCAGAATCAAGGCAAGCATTGGGGCTGGAGGTTGGGAGTGGGGAGGTAGCCCAAAGGCCAATGCCTAAGTGTTCTGCTTTCTCTCCAGCCCTCCTCCATCTTATGGAGGACCTTTGTGGTGAGGGCTACCTATTGCCTACTCACTATCTCTTCTAATGCTCTAAGGCTGAATGGATCGGGGGAGGGCTGCAAAGGAGTCCCAGTGCTAGAACTTTGGGACTTGGGGCTGTCCTGAATGGACATGGATGAGTGTGATACCTGCTGCCAGGATCTGGTGGGACTCATACTGGTTCAGCAGTGCAGCTTCATCCATCATGCTAGCCCCTGCCACAAAGCAGACTGGGATGCCTGAGAGCCCTCATTTAGGCTGTTCATTTCCTCTACAAGCAATCCTGGGCATCCAGTGCTATGCTGAGTCCCTGGAGAGGCTCAGCCCAGGCAGGTGCCATTGATGTGCATGCAGCTGGGTAGTGAGCTGCCAGCTCTGGAGCCCCAACTGAGGACTTCTGCACTTGCCTAGGAGATATGAAGGATGAGGGGCTGGACATCTAGGGTGAGCAATATATGGTGTCCAGAAATAGATGGTGATATTAGATGTGACTTGGAGGAACATCATAATGAGCGCATGGAGATGAGCAAGTGACGAGCTACATCAAAAGTAGGTGATATGGGGAAAATACCACCTGGAAGAGTCCTGAAAAAATGTGGGCATCAGGGATCCCTGGGAGGCTTAAAGCAGAGGGCACTCCAGGGGAGGAGAGTCACTAAGGTGTGAGATGGATGGGGTGCTGGGAACTCTGGGCAGCAGGAAGTGACCCTCCTGTCTGTAAAATGAAAGCTGCCCAAGGTGTTAGGGCAGGGTCTTGGCCTGTCATGGCATGGTAGATGAGACTTTAGGAACATTGATTAATGGTACACATACCCTTTCCTTTGGGGAGCAGCTATAGAGATTGAAACCTAGGGAAGGCCCTTGAATCATGAGTAGTGCTGGTTCTGGCAGGGTAGTGCTGGCTAAAGCTAGAGTACAATGTAAGGGCTGCTGCCAGGTAGGGCTGTGTGTCTCTTTTGTCCTTGGGTGCCTGGGGCAGTAACCCTTGTCTTTTGCAGCCTGTTGAAGGTGGGTTACATAGATTGGCCTGTGAGATCAGGACATGCAAAGCCTTACCTCTCAGGCTGGCCTAGGATAGTGGGACCATTGGGCAGGGTTGGGAAGGAAAGCCTTTGAATGGATCCTGGATAGCGCCTAGGAGAAATCAAAGAGGAAGGGCATGCATCCCAGTAGGACCTTGGCCAGCCCCAGCCTACAGCTCTGGAGATTGGCTCCTGCCCAGGAGGTAGCCAGTATTCACTGGATGCCTGCTGTATGCCCTGGTCCTGTCTGAGTCCTTACTGTTCAGAGTGGCCCTCCTAGGCCACCTTCTCAGGGTCCTGGGCAGACGGAGACAATGGTATTAAGAAAGGTAAAAGTGAAGAAAAAAAAAAAAAAGAAGAGGGAAAGGCGAAAGTGAGAGGCTGCACGTTACCAGGGGTTTGGCTCCTGATGAGCCTGATCCTGCCCACCGACACTGCAATCCCTGGGACCTCTGTCTCTTGTCCTGCTGTGCACAGCGGTAAGCGAAAGGCCTTCGGTCCAGAGCGCAATAGGCGGGAAGACCCTGCCTCTGGTTACCCCGCCACCACCTGGCTGCTAAAGAGTGGGAGGCCGGTGAACATTCACGGATCGGGGTAGGCCGACCACCCGGTGCGCCAAGCCCTGAGCTCTTTGACGACTGCAGAACTAGGGTCCCTCCCAATGGCACTTCCGCCAGACTACCCTCTGGAACTAAGCCTTCACTGCGCGCACGCGCACGCGCTCGCTAAAGTCCGCAAACAACGTTCTGATCTCGCCCCACCTTGGGAGACGCGGCTCCTCCTTCGCCGCGCCCTTATGCTATAGTCCCGTCCCACTCTTGAGGCCACGCCCTATCGCTTTCCTGTTCCCCGCCCCCACGTCGCGGCTCCGCCCCCGCACTTCCGGGCGGCGCCGGCGGGGGCGCTCGGACCTGGGCTTCCGCGCTCTGGGTTCGGGCGCGGGCACCTAGAAGCAATTGCGGCCGCTGCCGCCGTCGCCTTGCAAACCCGCCCGAGTTGGGCCAGAGCCTTGTCCCCGCCGAGCGGGCCGCTGAGAGCAGGAGGCCGGGCCACGGCAGCGCCCCGCGGCCTGCCTGTGCCCGCCTCTGGGCCTCCGGCCGCTGAGCCGCCGCGGCCGCGATGGGGGCCGACCCGGGCCGCGCCCCCGCTGGGGCCCGCCCGCCGCGCCACCGCTGAGCTCCCGGGCTGCGCCGCGCTGCGCCGCTACAGCCGCCTCGCGCCGGTGAGTAGTGCGGAGTCGGGTGGCGCGCTCCCGCGGCGCGGAGGGCCTGCTGCCCGCTGCCGCCGTTGTAGGCCGCGTTGGGCTGGCTGGCGGGGACCCGGAAGAGGGGCTCTCCGGGAGGCGTGCAGGGAGCGCGGGCTGCAGGGCAGGGAAGTGTGGGGAGCAAGGAGAGTGCGCGTAGGTCTTCGGAAGTGTGGGTTGTGCGGGCCCGAGTGTGTGTGGAGGTAGTAGTGTGCAGGAGCGCGAGGTGTGCAAGGCAAGGGAGTATGCGGAGAGGCCTGCAGGAGTACAGGCTGGATAGCTCTGGGGGATGTGCGTGTGGTGAGATAACGTGTGGCTCTGAAGGTGTGCTCGGAAGACTTGACTGGCGCTCTAGGAAGTTGTCTACTTTGGGAAGCAGTGAGGACTGATGTGCAAGGGAGCCGGTGTTAACGGATTGGGGAGGGCAAGGGCCTGGGCATTGGGGTGTGTAGATAGGGAAGGGAAAAAGACTCAGGATTTTGAGAAGGGGTAGAGTATGCACCTAGATTATACACCTAGATATGTTTGTTGCAGTGCAGGGTGTTTGCTCCTCGGCCTGGAACATGTTTAGGGTATGAGTGGAGTGTATGGTAGCTGGTAGGGCCAGGCAGTGTGTGCAATAGTGCTTTCTCTTCACAAATCCCTCTCCCCGAAAAATGTAGTAATGAGTCAGTCTGCAACCTAAGGAGGGCACAGTCTGGATCCAGGCTGTGGTCTGGCTGTTGGAGTATCCAATTGCCCTGGCGTCCATGCCCTTGAAGTTGATGCCTTGCTTCCAAAACACAGCTCTTTCTCTCGGGGTTAGGTCTTAGATTCTGTTCTTCTCAAACACTTTGAATTCAGCCACTCCTGAAACCAGATCTGCACACTTTGAGCCTAGCACTAAGACAGTAAAGATACATAAATCCCCTGGGGATTTTTCTCAGCCTATCTGCAAGGTAACTTATAAAGGGTTCTCATTGTTTGTGTGTGTGTGTGTGTCTGTCTGTCTGTCTACGTGTACACCCCTCTTTTTTGCTCACTTGCATGTTGCCTGGACTCACAGGCTGTTTCAGAGAACCTATGCAGTGTAACTTTAACTATCCAATATAGCCAGCATTTGCAGGTTTCAGTTTTAGGAGATTCTATTCAGGGACAAAGATAGGAAAGGACAGAACACAGTTTTTGTTTGATTTTCAGCAGGTGTTGACTTGTCTTAGATTTGTTTTAGAGAAACTAAGTGGACATTTTTGTGTTACGTTGATCATTGAGAATTTAAGTAATGGGGGAATGGCTTACATGTGATCCTTAAAGAGTTTAAACAGCAGACATTTGTTAGTCATCTGGCTACATCCACAGTCCATCCAAAATCAGAACTTTGAAAGTTAGGTCTGAGTAAAATAAATATATGTACACACTTAAAGGATCGAACTTGCTACCATGGTACACAGGGGACCTGTGGTTTAGCAGTGCCTAAGGGTATTTTAAGTGAGGTATCACACTTGAAACTTTCCCAGGATGTGGGCCAGATTTGGTACTTGAGCATTTTGGACTCTCACCTAAATTAACATAACTGCTTTATGTATAGGGTGCATGTATGTGTACCCTAAACACTAGGTGTGCTTCCCTATGGGAAGCATAGAGGTTTTGGAAATAACGTTTCAGCATCAGTAATTTGTGAGGGTGTTCATGTGTTTTCAGGGACACTGAAGGTCTTTTGTCAGTTGACAGCCAAAAATAGATGTGAATTGTGAGACATGCTTCCTCTGGCCTCTGAAATGTAGTTTGAAATGATCAAGATGGAATTGGTTCATGCCTTACATAAAATGTGAGTTTTGAGTGACAGCTGCATTTCTTTAATCAAGGGCTATATTTTGCATTTACTGCTGTTTTTGGAGAGTTCAGCATCTGAAAAAGGTAGTGTCAGGAGTCTAGAGTGAATGGTCTTCTTTTGTATATTAGGGAAGTAAATGTTCCAGGTGTCCCTTGGTTATAGGACTGTGCTAGGTATGGAGGACCATACTGAATGATTTATGTGGAACAGGAGCACTCGAGGAGAGCAATAGTAGCTAGCCTCTGGTTTGAATCCTGTCTGCTTAACTGCTTTTCAGTTTCTATTGACTTGTTTTTTTCTCAAGACTATTGAGCTGCTGTATGCCTATATGAGCAAGGTCAGGTTTAGGGATGCAGGCCCTCTTTTCTTGTGGTGGCAGCCTGGACAAAATGATGCCAGGCATCATGAGCTGGTGTGGAGCTGTAGAATGCTCATTCTATTCTAACAGATTCTTAGAAGGTAATTTCAGTTGGGGGAGGGATACCTGTGAGCAGCAGGGGGCCACAGCTCACAGGATTTTGATTTTAAGAAACAGTATGGACCTGATGAGGCTTAGATGACTGCCTACTTAATAAATTATTAGTTAAACCGGATGTGGTGGTGCATGTCTGTAATCCCAGCACTCACAGGAGGATGTTGCAAGTTCGAGACTAGCCTGGCCTACAAAATGAGCTGAAGGCCAGCCTCAACTGTAGAGCGAGACTCTGTCTCAGCAACAACAACAACAAAAACAAAGAAGTTATTAGTTGCAGAGATACTATTTAGGATAGTAATTGTGATCTAATAATCTACATCTACACATGGATCTTCCTTCTAGCCATCAGCAGCTTTTGGCAGGTAAAGGGTATACAGTGTAGACCAGATGTTGGAGGTAGATTTCATGGAGGTTGGGGCCCAGCAATGTGCAGTGGTATTGACTTTAGGGATTTATCTTGCATACTGTGGCTTGTTCAGTGCTTGCTTTAAGCATTTAGTTCTGATATATGTGAAAAACCCCTTCTCAGTCCTCCTGTTGTTAGGATCACTTGCATCATCGCAGACTGTATTGCAGTCTCTCCCTTGGCTAGATTGACAGGCATAACCAGAGCTTATGGCTCTGTGGGCTCCTGTAAGATGTAGAAGGAAGGACCAAAAGACTGTGGCATAGAGATCAGGGAAGGGTCTTTTGCGCAGCCCATGCAGGCTTACAGCAACAGCAGTAGCAGCAGCAGTATAAAAACCATAGTTGGGTGACCTCTAAGAGGGCAAGTGGTTTTATTTCACTTTATGGAGTTAAATTGTATGAGCTGCCAGGCATGGTGGCACACACCTGTAAACCCAGCATTGTGTATAATCCCAGCACTCCCTGTAATCCCGGCACTTGGGAGGCTGAGGCAGGAGGATTGCCATGAGTTTAAGGCCAGCCTGAGCTACATACTGAGTTCAAGGCCAGTCTACATTGTGTAGTAAGACCCTGTCTCCAAAAACGAAACAAAAATCCTATGAGCCATGTGGTTCTTTAGCTAAAAATCATAGATTTGGTTTTCATTTTTTTCTGTGCCTTCTCTGTCCCTTAAAATCCCCAGGCACTATCAAAAGAGTATTCATGTGAGAGGCATTAATAGCTGTGTACTGTACAGCTTTCTGATTTCTAAGGTTGTCTACATTGATGACAACAGAATGCCTTTGTATGTGGCCATGTTCATTCATACTTAGTCCATGGAATTGAAGGTGATCCATTAATTTTTTTTTTTTTTGTGCAGAGGATTGAATTCACAACCTTGTGCTTGCTAGGCAGGCACTTAAGTCACTGAACTAAATCCCCAGCCCCAGTGACCAATGATTAAGTGCTCTTTCAGGTGTGTGTTGAGAGCAGGAGGGACACCTTGTGGTATGATTGCACATATTGCAAGGCATGTCAGGTATGAAGTGATACAGTAGGCAGAAGACATACAGGCTATGGGACAAGGAAGGTGTCTGTTACATGTCTCTTCTATTTCTGAGTTGCCACATCCTGGGATGATTGTCCTCATGTATGAAGTACCAGCTCACTGCTTTTCTTCTTCTGGCCTTCTGCATCCTGGTCACCCAGCTTTTCTGCCAGGTTGAGATATCTTCAGACTTCTGGTTTCTCCATAGGCTTTTCACAGAAGGACACTGGAGGAGAAAGGTGCCATCTGTGTTCTTGACATTCACTTAGTGTTAGAGGCATTCCTGTAGTTGTAAAAGTTTCCAGAAGTTGCCTTAATGTAGAGCAAGCCTTGTGACCAAAATGTCTCTGTTGGAAATTTACAGTGAGTTTCTGCTTTGAGTGTGAGTGGGAGGGCATCACTATAAGCTTTGTCTCTAGTGAACCTCTGGTTATAATTCCGTGGAGCACCTTTCCTAATCCTTGTCCTCTTAATGGTTTTAACAGGACAGATTGATTCCCTTTGGAGCTGTAAGTACTGATGTATTAGGGTGCAGCGCTCATTGTTCATTGACGCACAGAGTCCCAAAATGAATATCCAGGAACAGGGTTTCCCCTTGGACCTTGGAGCAAGTTTCACTGAAGATGCTCCCCGACCCCCAGTGCCTGGTGAGGAGGGAGAACTGGTGTCCACAGAGCCAAGGCCCATCAGCCACAGTTTCTGTCCTGGGAAAGTTGCTGGCATTAAAGGTGAGACCTCGACAGCCACCCCGAGGCGCTCAGATCTGGATCTGGGGTATGAGCCTGAGGGCAGTGCCTCACCAACCCCACCTTACTTGAGGTGGGCTGAGTCGCTGCATTCTTTACTGGACGACCAAGATGGAATCAGCCTGTTTAGGACGTTTCTACAGCAGGAGGGCTGTGCCGACCTGCTGGACTTCTGGTTTGCCTGCAGTGGCTTTAGAAAACTTGAACCCTGTGGCTCAAATGAGGAGAAGAGGCTGAAGCTGGCACGAGCCATCTACCGAAAGTATATCCTGGATAGCAATGGCATTGTGTCCAGGCAAACCAAGCCAGCTACCAAGAGCTTCATAAAGGACTGTGTTGTAAAGCAGCAGATTGACCCTGCCATGTTTGACCAGGCCCAGACAGAAATCCAGTCCACTATGGAGGAAAACACCTATCCATCCTTCCTCAAGTCTGACATTTATTTGGAGTACACGAGGACAGGGTCTGAGAGCCCGAAGGTCTGCAGTGACCAGAGCTCGGGGTCAGGGACAGGGAAGGGCATATCTGGATACCTGCCCACTTTGAATGAAGATGAGGAGTGGAAATGTGACCAAGATGCCGAGGAGGACAATGGCAGAGACTCGGGTCCCCCCAGCAGGCTCACTCAGAAGCTGCTCCTGGAGACGGCCAGCACAAGGGCCTCCTCGAGTAGACGGTACAGCGAAGGCAGAGAGTTCAGGTGAGTGGGCACAAGGTGTCTGTTTTCTATACTCACCTCTGAAACTTGGAGAAGGAGCAAGGGAAAGGTGTGACTGGATAATGGTTTTATTTTCTATTTGTGATACCTTCACATTTGTCATTAGATTTTTTTATATCTGTAATGTTGAGAATGCTTTTATGGAGAACTAATTTATATGTGGTTTTGTGAATCATTAGGAACATGAGAATTCTTAGAAGTCATTATTATGTTTAAACTTTACCCTTGAGCATGATTTCTTGTCCTCTTGTATAGGATGGGTTTAGTTAGAGATATTGTTTGAGCTTATAAGGGAGGAGCAGACTTTCAAATGCATCCATATTTAGGACCTTCTGACCGCCTTGCCCCACAGTGGGTATTAAACCCAAGGCTTTCATGCTGAGCTACATCTTTAGGCTTTTTAATTTTATTTTTTATTTTTTCACTTTTGAGACAGAATCTTTGTAAATTGTCCAGGCTGGGCTCAAAATTTGGGATCCTCCTGAATAGCTGGGATTAGAGGTATATGCCACCACACCTGATTTAATGTTGCTTCATTTTCTGTTTTTTTGGTTGCTTTGTTTGTTTGTTTTTGTTTTTGGTACTTGGAATTGAGCTCAGGACCTTACGTTTGACAGGCAGACACTGCCACTGAGCTATATCCCCAGCCCCTGTTTGTTTTTTGAGACAGTTTTGTTATGCAGTAGGCTGGCCTTGAACTCACTATATAACCCAGAGCAGCCTCAGACATATTTCCTCAGTCTCCTGAGTACTGGGGTTACAGATGTGCACCACTGTGCTTGGCTTGATGATTGGATTTGTGCCTCTGTGTGATGGGTGTGTGCTCGTGTGTGTGTGTGTGTGTGTGTGTGTGTGTGTGTGTGTGTGTTTTAAGACAGGATCTTAGTCTGTATTTCAGGCTGGCCTCAGATTCACTATGTAGCCCAGGGTGGCCTTGAATTCATGATGATCTTCCTGCTTCAGCCTCCTATATGCTGGGATTATAGAAGTGTCACCATGCTCAATTTACTGGATTTTATAACCATGTTTTAAGGTTCTTTCTGGAGCCTGAGTTGGGGCTGTAGAGGGCTGAGTTTCTGTGTGGTGAGTCATTAGAGCCATTCAAAACTCCCAGTAGCAGTGCTTGCAGCTCCAGATTGGACCTTTTTCCCTTACCAGGAGAATCAGTGCTGTAGTGGTGTCAGTGCACAGCAGCCCAGGGTGTTCTTTGTTTTCACTGAGTGTTGGTGTTGGCCCAGTGGTAGCTTGGGGAAAGAGCAATGCTATTGTGCAGTTTCCACAAGTTTGAAACCTGTTTCTTCGTTCTTTATAATCCTTATGTTTTTATAAGAGGCTTGTTTGATTTACAGGTTAGTATCTGAGCAGATACTTGTGTTTCCCACTCATTTCCCTAGATTGGAGACTGGGGACTCAGCCTATGATATTGTGAAAGCCTGGAATCCATCGACTCCTGCTGACTTAAGCAAGAAATTAAAAACCTGTCATCAAGTGTGAGACTGGTGGATATAGTGAAGACTGGGGCCAGTTAATTAGTACAGGATTAACACTTTTGAGGGTTAGACTCCTAGTGTAAGTGACATGATTCAAGGTAGACTGACCTTTCTATTCTTTTGCTCATTGTCCTTAACCAAATGCTACATGTTTTAGGATAGAATATTTTATATAAAATTATCCAGTTCGTTAAGGTTGATATAATTGAGAATTTCTAAAACGTAACCAGAAGTTTTCTAATTTGATTAGAAACTTTTTTTTTTTTTTTGGTCTTTTTGAGACAGGGTCTCTCTATGCAGTTCAGGCTGGCCTTGAGCTCACTTTGTAGCCTAGGCTGGTCTCGAATTCACAATGATCCTCCTGCCTCAGTCTCCTGAGTGCTGGGATTATAGGCATGAGCCACCATGCCTGACTGATCAGAAACATTTTTATTTTTTTAAAAAAGCACTAAATTGAGGTTGGGATATAGGAGAATAAATTGTTCTCAGTTCTGTTCCTCTTTCTGGCTTGCTCCATTGTAATTGGCAGCCTTGCTGTGAAATCAGCACAACTTGGACTTCTGTCAGATGGTGTCTACCTGTGAGGATGGGGTCAGTCTGGCTTGTGTTTGTGGAACTGCTGGTGGCAGAGGGATGGTGCTGTTAAGGAGCCCTCTCTGCCATTCATACTGTCCTGCTTGAGGTGGCCTGTGGTGCGGTGGTATGTTTTGGTAGTCTCTGATATTGGAGTCATTATTAGCCAAAATTTCACAACGTGGTTTTTTTGTTTTTTGGTACCAGGGACTCATGGTACCATGAGTACAGGAACTCATGACCTCGTGCTTGCCAAGCAGGTACTTATGTCACTGAGCTAAATCTCCAGCCCTACATGTTTGGTTTGGTTTGGTTTGGTTTGGTTTGGTTTGGTTTGGTTTGGTTTGGTTTGAGACAGGGTTTTGCTATATAGTTCAGGCTGGCCTTGAACTCAGGGATTGGCTTCAAATTCTTGATGATCCTCCTACCTCAGCCTCCCACTATGTGTCTTTGTCTTTTTTTCTTTGTCTCTTTGTCTTTATGTTTTTTGGTCACACTAGAGATCTAACCACTAACTAACTAGTTTTGCTTTTTTTTTTTTTTTTTGGTACTGGGAATCAAACTCACGACCTTGCACTTGCTAGGCAGGTGCTTATGCTGCTGAGCTAAATCCCCAGCCCAGCACTAACTGGTGCCCTCCCACTAAATGTTGCCGAGCCAAACATGTCTTATTTGGAGACATCTACCTGTCATGCAAGGGCATGCAATTAGGAGCACTAGGTTGGAAGCAACAGAAAATACTGCCCACCTGTGTGTTAGCAGTACTGGGCATGGTGACTCCAGAAGCATGTGTTTTAATTAGTTTTGGTTTTCTTCTTTTGGTCTTTTTTTTTTAATTTTTTTTTTATTTTTAAAGTAGTAAAATATGACAGAACAAGATGGAACAAAGCCAACTGACAGTGTAATGAAATGAAATAACAGTAATAGGTACCACAGTATATCTCATTTTCTTCATAATAGTTGTTCTTTCAATCAGGTATAGCAAAATCAAAGGAAATACAGAACATTATACAACTTATTAAAACAGAATATTGAATAGAGCAATACCATTAATCTGAACAAAGCAAAACTGATAAAAATATTTACCTTCAAAGAGATGATAGAAGGAAATCCCCTTTATTTGCTATATTGCATATGGTCAGCCTTGCAAGAGAGGCTTAGATCACTGGCTGCCACTTGCTAATGGGGTGGGGGAGAGATGATGATGGATGCTGGTAGGTTTACAGCCACTTACAGGGTGGTGAGCTGGTTGCTTGGTTTCCTAGTGCCCTAAGTTCCAAAATGGCGTGGATCTCACGAGTTGCTGATGGTTCTTGTCCTGGGGTGGCCGCGGCTTGCCAGACCACAGCCACTTACCAGGGTGGTGAGCTGGCTGCTTGGTTTCTGAGTACCCCGAGTTCCCTGTTTTGGTCTTTTTGAGACAGGGTCTCACTGTGCAGTTCAGGCTGGCTGTAAGCTCACTTTGTAGCCCAGGCTGGTCTCAAACTTGCAGTGGTCCTCCTGCCTCAGCTTCCCAAGTGCTGAGATTACAGTACCATCACCCCCAGCCATTGCTTTAATTAGGATGCCGCTCTTTTCCTTCTGTGTCATTGATCCTGCCTTCCTGGTTACTGGCTTTGTTGGCTTCCTGTGTTGGAGGTGGCTGCTGAAAGCCTGGGCTCTGAGCGTCATTGTTTACAAATGCTTTCCACAGCAGCAAAGGAGGGCCCTTTTTTGCTCGGAGTAGGGGTACACTGATGCTGCTGCTGATCCTGTGCATCTCAACGCAGTAAGAGCCTGAGCTTAAACAGCAGTTATCCTGGAAAGAAAGTGAAGTGACACACTCAAACCAACAGGGGGAGGGTGGTCCACCAAAGGAGGAATGAAGCTGATAAGGAAAAGGAAAAAGAGAGCAATGGTGATTAACCAAGTAGTCATCATCTACCAGGGATGGCTCTGGAGCTGAATCTCCCTTGCAGGGGAAGCCTTTACTGTAGAAAGCAGGTTAATGAACTACATTAAATTTGTATGGAGGGATATGTTGGGAGGGTTGCATCTGAGACACTGAGAGCCTCAGGCATTGGCCTTCCTGTCGTGTGTCTGCAGTGTGGGGTCACTTCTTTTGTGCTTTTGCTGGGTTGGGGCTCTGTTTTTAAGGAGCTTCTGTTCCTGTACTCATCATTCTGTACATGTACATGGTGATTTTCACATATATGACTTGAGAAAATCAAGTGAATTTTTTACCTAGCTGTCTCTCAAAATTGAGAAACCAGATACTCTTGGCCTTTTTCTGCTATTGCTTTGAATCCCTGTGCCCAAGTGTTACAGACTGCTCCCTGGTCCCTTTCTTCTTTGCATCTTTGTTTTTTGAGATGGGCTCTCAGCACATAGTTTAGCTTTGAACTCATTTTGTAGCCCAGGCTGCCCTTGAATTGGCAGTGATCCTCCTACCTCTGCCTCCTGAGTCCTGGGATTACAGGTATGTTTCTTTGCATCTTTGTGAATATATTTCTTGTGTTTATTGATCATTGTCCGTGAACTTTAAATATAATTTGTATTGGTTTACATTTACTGTTTTAACTGGTGAGAATTACCAGGCTTCTAGCTATTGATTGAATGATTTGGCACTTGGATGTAGGGACTGTAATATACCGGTTGACAGGCTTGGGTTTTATTCTCTTTGGCAGGTTGGTTTGGCTCACAGGGATCATCAAGCTGGTCTTTCTTTTTCCTTTCAGGTCTTTTTGGCCAGGTCTGAAGCCAGCCCAGTTGTCTTAGCGCTGCAGCCAAAACTGTACTGATTTTTCTCCCTAACCTTTCAAATGGTTTTCCACTTTATTTGCTGCCCTTACTTTCCTTGCTGGCTAATTCCCTGAAGACTGGGTCTCCCAGGATATTTTTTTTTGTGTGTGTGTGTTGCCTTGTGGGGCTAGGCTAATGAGGAGCTCAAGTGCCCAAAATGTGCACAGTTCATTTGGAAGATTGACTTTGGGTTCTCAGTTGAGGGAGTAAAGTACCTGGCTGCAGAGGAGGCTGCAGGCTGCAGTGCCTGAGCCTGAAGACATAGGTCACAGGACATTGTGGGCAAACTGATTTGACTGGGCGAATTTAAGGTCCGTCTGGGCAGCTGAGCATATTGTCTTCAAGGGCTATTTGTGAGAAAAGGGAACTTCTTTTTAAAGTTGGCTTCCCAGACACCCTCTGACTTTCTCCTACTGCTGTCCAAGCTGAAGGGGAGAGCATGGCTCTGCCACTGTCCCCACCAGCTTCTAACTGGTGACTCAGCTAACAGAGTAAGCTCTTTTCCTGAACAGATGATTAAGGAACAGAAGACACTGACACACAGCCATTGTATGTAGTTCTGGTGTTCTCAAGGTGAGAGTTGGTGAGTGTTCTCACTCAATCTGATAGCTGGGTGGCTTGTTGCCCCTTCTAGAACTCATGCCTTTCCCTAGTGGGGTGTGGATTGAGAGGTTCTGTGACGTGCCAAGAGGTCAGCTACGCTGACATGCATTATCAAGCACCTTTTGTGGTCTCCCTTGGTATGTGCACTTCCTGTATTTGATCCAGATCCAAAGAGAAATATTTTTTGTCACCAGGAATGGTAGTGCACATCTTTCATCGCAACTCATTAGGAGGCTGAGGCAGCAGTATTACAAATTCAAGGACAGCCTGGGCAACTTAGGAAGACTGACACAAAATAAAAAAGTAATAAGGGTTGGGCGGGTAGCTCAATGGTAGGGCACGCACTTAGCATGTTGTGAGGCTTTAGGTTCAGTCCCTAGTACTACAAAAAAGAAAGAAATTTTTTTTGTGTGTTTGTCCAAGGAAAATTTTTTTGAGAGGTCCACGGTCATGCTATATACTCCAGGCTGGCCTTGAATCAGTGATTCTCCTGCTTCAGCCTCCTAGGTTCTGGGATTCCAGGCACACACCACCATACCTGGCAGAAAATTTATTTTTGGTGTTGTGAGACAGCGTCTAAATATGTAGTTTAGCCTGGTCTTGAACTCGCTATGTAACCCAAGGTGGCCTTGAATTCACAGCAATCCTCCTGCCTCAGTCTCCTAAGTGCTGGGATTGCAGGTGTGTGCTACCACACCAACTTTGCTTTTTTTTTTTTTGGCCAAGAAAAAGTTTTAAAGTTATTTATAAACTAAGTTTAAATGGTTTTTATGTGCTGTGGCAGTATCAGGCTTAGTGGTTAAATGACTTCTGTGGATGGTATCTCATGGAATTGACTTCCTATTATGGTGTGACTGGTGGTGGGGGATAACTATACCTGTTTGTGCTTTTCTGAAAAGTGGAGATAATAAAAGAAGGACCTGCCAGATGAGAAGTCCTTAGGAGAGATTCAGCCCCCCTGAGCTAGCAAATGATGGTATGTTTTAGCTCTTACTGTGTAGATGCTGCTAAATGCTGGTGAAACTTTTAACTGGAAAGACAAATGGTTGCAAAGATAAGCCAGTGAAAGACACATTGAGATTTTAATGATTGGACTTCCTTGGAGTAAGATATATTAATTCACTACCCCAACCTGTACCTATTCTGAGCTTTCTAATTTCAGAAGTGGTGTCACTATCACCAGGTCAACCAGAGCACTTTGATTCCTGCCTTACTTGTCCCATGTTCAGTTTAATACCAGTCATATTCTCTCCTCCAGGCGTTAATGCCACTGTTCCCATGATGCTCCTGACTAGATCGTTGTAGGAGCCTCTTGGTGGGTCTTTGTGGTACCAGAAGGATCAGTGTGTGATGTCCCTTCTCTAGGGCTAAAGGGCCTTTCTACATGTCAGGAGTGAGATGTGAGGTCCTTGGGATACAGGTGTGCCATGATAGACCCACCATACTGCCTGAATTTGCACTATTATGGTCGGACTCAGAAGCTATATTTTCTTAGGTTTAGTCATATGAAGCTGCATAGTCTGTCAGATTTTCACAGAACCTACAAAGTTTATGCCAGTTTTTTTTTCTTTTCCTTTCTTACAAATTCTTTTATATTGATTACTTATTTCACAGAGCATCATGGTCTATCCCTCCTAGAATATGGCATTTGAGAAGATTTTGGCTCCCACTTTGGTTGAGGGTTGTTTAATAAAAATAGTAATAACAGTACTGACAATGATCCATAATAAAATGCCACATGTTCTCCTGGAACACAGCTTGTTGAACCTTAGAGAAAAAGGATTTTCCTTTTCTCAGAAGAGCCAAAATATGCCTGGAGACCCTCCAGTGGCCCTGCTGGGTGTCAGTCTTGTACCAAGAAGTGGTTAGCTTTTTGACTATTCTGCAACAGAGAGGCTCTTTTGCCTGTGTCAGATCCAGTCTTTTTTTTTTTTTTTTTTGGTGTTTCTGAGATATGATCTCACTGTGCAGTTCAGGTTGGCCTTCAACTTACTTTGTAGCCCAGGCTGGCCTTGAACTCACAACAGTCCTCCTGCCTCAGCCTCTCAAGTGCTGGGATTACAGGTGTGCACCACCATGCTTGGCTGTCAGATCTAATGTTGATCTCTGAGATGATGCTGGTGTTTGCCACTGTTTGGGTGAGCTTATGAATGGGTGCACATACAGTAGCCATTGAGTAGGCATTGTTTATGGGTGCTGTTGGTGGACTGCATTGCTCATGACTCTGCCCTTGGTATCTGCTTCAAAAGGGCATGAGTTGGTGTATTTGGCAGAGGGCACTAGCCCAAATCTGCTTCTCTGTGGAATCTACGTGGTCTTGCTTGGCATTGAGCTGACCTAAACAGGTTGACTGTCTGGTAACTCAGCCATCCACACATTTGTGCTCCAGTCAGCATTGCAGAGATTTGAATTTGGTTCTTATTCACTAGTTTTGTCAGTCTTTTCTAAGATCCTGACTTATGTGCTGCAGTTTACACAGCTGTTCTCAGGTGAATAGGATGTGGCTGAATCATGGTGATGGTGGAAACCTAGCAGTTCTTTTAGACAGTGTCTAGTGTGAGGCTTATGTGCATGTGCAAGGAAATCAGTTTTGCTTGTCCCATTGTATCCCATCATTAAAGAACACGCTCCTTTGTGAGCTACTTAGCGTCCTCTCAGACTCTGTGAATTCCAAAAGGTACTTATTGTGGAGAAATAACTCAGAATGCCTAGCATATATGAGACTTTGGGTTCAGTCTGCAGCCCACAAAGAGAAATGAGAAGAAAGGTAAGGCAAGACAAAACAAAATAACTGAGGCCTTTGCTTAGGGTACAAGGTTAGAAGAGGGTGTGTAGAATGTTTGTGGAGGTGACTGTGGATCCAGCCCACCAATGATGTCCTCTAACCTTAATTACAGTGGGGTTAGGATGCAGCATAGGAAGGGGAGGCACAGGCAGGCAGTCTCTAACAGTTGTATTCTATATCATGTGCTCCTACCACTGTCTTTGGGGCCTTGCTTTTAGATAGCCTGCGCTGATGGCCTCCCATCCCTACTACATGTTCTAATATATTTATACATTAGTCTTTTCATTACTGGGCAAGTTGGACCACATATTTCCTTTGTGTGTGTGTGTGTGTGTGTGTGTACTAAGGTTTGAACTCCAGGACCTTACCACTGAGCTATATCCCGAGTACCAACCCTCTTTTCTTTTTAATTTTTTTTTCTTTTTTTGCGGTATCAGGGATCGAACTCATGACCTCGCACTTGCCAGGTAGGTGCTTATGCCACTGAGCTAAATCCTTGGCCCTCTTTTTAAAATTTTTGAGACAGATTCTCCCTAAGTCACTAAATTGCTCAGTTTGGGCTTGAACCTTTTGGAGTTTTTTTAGACATGGTTTCATTATGTAGTTCATGCTGTCCTTGAATTCATTATGTAGTCCAGATTGGCCTCAAACTTGATCTTCCTGCCTCATCTCCAGAAGTATTGAGATTGTAGATGTGTGCCACATAGTTGGCTCACATTTCTTTTCTTGCATGATTTGTGTGTACCTTCTTTGTTGTTTGTGTTTTGGTATTGGTGATTGAACCCAACCAAGGCCTTCACATTGAGCTACCTCCCCAACCCTTTTTTGAGGCCAAGTCTCAGTAAATTGCTAAGTTATCAGCCTGGGCTTGAATTTGCTCACCTCCTGCCTCAGCCTCCCAGAGGGCTTGGATTAGAGGTAATTGCCCTGGTGCCCAGCCATGTTCCTTTTCTTTCTCTTTCTCTCTCTTTTTCTTTCTTTCTTTCTTTCTTTCTTTCTTTCTTTCTTTCTTTCTTTCTTTCTTTCTTTCTTTCTTTCTTTCTTTCTTTCTTTCTGAGACGGGGTTTCTCTAGGCAATTCAGGGTAACCTTGAACTCACTTTGTAGTTCAGGCTGTCCTCAAACTTGTAGCAATCCTCTTGCCTCGGCTTCCAGAGAGCTGAGGTTACAGGCTTATGCTACCACACCTAGCTGTGTGTTTGTTTTTAAGTTAATAACTGCTGTATCTTTTTCATTTGTCTAGATACTTGGTTTTCTGACATAAATTTTCCTGTGTACACCGTCAGTTCTATAAAGTACTTGTGAGTATATTTTTCTATACCATAAAATCTGTCTGATAAATTACTTCTCCCTGGGAGACAGGTCTCCAAAAGCCTTATACATTCTAGTGGTTACTCTTCAAGTGTTCTGTGGTACTGGGTTCTGTGTTACTGGGCTGCTGTGGTTGTGGGTGCTGTGCTATTGGGGTACTGTGGTGTTGCTCTTACAGGCTGATGCCAGAGGAACCTGGCTGGGGTTTGAGGTGTTGCATCTCTGCCCTAGAGTGTGCTAGACAAGTGTGGCTCATTCTGCTCATGTCCTGTGACTGTGACTTCTTCCCTGCCTTGGGATGTTTTTGGATGTATTCTTTGTTAGCAGTTTTATTTCATAATGCCATGGTGGTTTTTTTTTTTTTTTTTTTTTTTTGAGACAGGGTCTCACTGTGTAGCCCAGGCTGGTTTTGTATTCATGGTGAACTTCCAGAGTGCTGAGATTACAGATGTGCACCACCATGCCTGGGGTTGGTTTTTTTTTGGGGGGGGTAGGGTTTCACTATATATTTCAGCCAACCTCAAACTCCTGGTGATCCTCCTGTATCAGCTTCAACCACCATGACCAACCTGTAGGGCTTTTTTCCTTCATTGTGTAGAGGAAACATGTTCTTTAATTCTGAGGTTGTTTTAATGCCTTTTTTTTTTGGTCTTTTTGAGACAGGGTCTTGCTGTGCAGTTCAGGCTGGCCTTGAGCTCACTTTGTAAAAGCCCAGGCTGGTCTCGAACTCCAAATGATCCTCCTGCCTCAGCCTCCTGAGTGCTAGGATTACAGGTGTGAGCCACCACCCCCAGCTGCCTTTTCTTTGATAATATCTTCTTTTTCTTTTTTCTTTCTTTTTTTTTTTTTTGCTGGGGATCAAATTCACAACCTTGCTCATGCCATGTAGGCTGCTGAGCTAAATCCCTCTTTTTTTTTTTTGCTTTTTGAGAAAAGGTCTTGCGCTTTAATTCAGGCTTACTATGTAGCTCAGGCTGGCCTTGAACTCATGACAGTCCTGTTTCAGCTTCTTCTTTTTTTTTTTTTTTTTGTCTTTTTGAGACAGGGTCTCACTGTGCAGTTCAGGCTGGTTTTGAGCTCACTTTATAGCCCAGGCTGGTCTCGAACTTACAATGATCCTCCTGCCTCAGCCTCCCGCGTGCTGAGATTACAAGCATGAGCCACCATGGCTGGCCGCCATTTCAGCTTCTTGAGTGCTGGAATTACAGGAGTGTGCCACCATACTGGACCATTTTCATTGTTTTCTGATTTAGAGCTGTGCTTGAGATGTTGAATCATCTGAAGCAATACTTTAAATTTTAAATCCTTTTTTTTTATTTGTTTTTGTTGAGTTTTCAGATCTATCATACCACTTTCCTGCCCTTATTTTTGAATATATATTCTAAAAATAGTTTTTCATTTATAGACTAGTATTTTAAAGTCTTCCTGGACATGTTAATTGTGGATTTTATCAATTGATGTTTTGTGCTGCTTTCTACATAGTACAGTGTTTGTCTCCACTTTTTATCCTAAGGATTTGTTTTGTTTTCTGTCTTTCTGGTGTTCGGTTTTACCAGTGATGGTTTTTGATTGTCCCTTCTTACATATGTGTGGAGATACCATGTGAATGCTTTGTGTAGAAGGGCCTTTTTCTTTTGTGATTGTAGGGATTGAACTACAGGTAGACAAGGACTCTCCCACTGCATCCTTAGCCCTTTTAAAATTTGATTTTGAGTCAGGGTCTTCTAAGTTAGCCAGGTGGCCCCAAACTTGGGATCCTTCTGCCTCAACTTCCCTAATAGCTGAGATTATAGGTAGGCACTGCCATTGTTGGCTGAAAGGTCTCTTTTGGTTGGTTTACTTGGAGCATACAGGCTGCTTTTTCATTTGGGCATCTTGGATGTCAGTACTACAGTTTGTCTTTTGGGATGATTTTGTCTTTCTTTCTTATGGTTTATTTTGAGGAAGGGTCTCACTATGTAGTGTAGGCTGGCCTTGAATGCATGACGATACTCCTGCCTCAGCCTCCCCATTGCTGGGATTACAGACGTGGACCACCATGCCTGGCTGGGATGATTTTTTTTCCCCCTTGAAGAAGATGCTTATGTCTCATCCTGTGCACTTTTTGTTGGAACTCTGAGATGCAGTGGGTCAGTATATAGATGTCTACCCCATTTTTGTTCTTATCCTGATTCCCACCCTGCCTCCCTTCTGCCAACTTTATCTAAACTAAGAGCTTTTTGTATTCCTGTCTAAGAGTTGTCTGTCTCCTGTGCCCCAGACAATGGAGTTGTAAGACCTAGAGGGACATAAACAAGGACAGACCCTGGCATCTACCTGCAGTGCTGTCTGGACAGTGCCTGTTTCCAACAACACAAAATTGAGTAGAAAATGTTATGTGGAGCTCAGCACTCTTAAGAGGAGCAATGTGATTGATTCTACACAGTATGTAGCTGGAAGTATCTATATCGCTGAGAGTTCTTTTTCATGGAAGTTCACTTTAGGATGCCTTTAGTGAGTATAAAATTCTGTTTTCAAAAATACAGTGTTCTGTGTGGCAGGTTTTCCTGTATGGGATACAACTGGAAGAATTGATATCTTGGGGTAAAGGTGGGTATACAGCTGTCTTATGTAGCTCATGGTTTTCTAACTGGACCTTGTGAGGATTTCTGTTCATCTTAGGGAGGAAAACTAGTCCCTTTCCTGGCAGTGGATTATAATATGAGCACAGTGTGTTTTGTTTTGTTTTGTTGGTACTGTAGATTGAACTCACGACCTCATGCTTGCCAGGTGGGCACTTATACCACTGAGCTAAATCCTTGGCCAGAGCACAGTTGGTTTGGAGAATGAAAGAAGATAGCGAGAATGGATGTGGGCCCTAGAAAAGCTAACTTTGCACATACAGGAAAAGATTGCACTATGTGCCCTCTGCACAGCTGCTGGTTGAAGAGTCGCTCACACATTCATCTGTTCATTGAATGTGTTGTGTACTGAGTCCTTTCAGATACTAAAGACTAATCCTTGATCAGAACAGAAGGCTTTGTGGTTGTGGAGCCAATGCAAAGATATGGGGTAGGAAGATAGTAAATAGTGTTTCAGACTCATGAGTACTATGGAGAAGTACAGATAGGGAAGGCAAGGCAGTGAGAACCAGGGGAGGCTGCAGGTTTACTAAGAGTGATCTCAAGATATTTGAGCAAAAACCAGATGAAGGTGAGTGAGCAAACCGTGGAGGGTACAGGAAGAAGGATAGTTCCAAGCAGAGGGAAAAGTGGGAAAGCAAGAAGGGTAGCAGGAATAGAGCAGAGGACTTGAGGGGAGTATAGGGGCTGAACTCAGAGTAGTTTGCTCTTTCTGAGGGTATCTGAAATCATCAGTTAATGGATAACATTTAAAACCATGAGTTCTGATTGTTCCAGGCAAAAAATGCAGACAACAAAAGAAATTGCCTGTGGTTCTCCGCGGGGTTTGGGAGTTGGGAAAGACCAGTAGGGATGCTGAGAAGATACAATGGGTGGCAGGAGGGAGCTTGCAGGTATCATCTTGGGTTAGAAGGTATGGGAAGAGAAAGTGTCGCAACACGGAGTGCGTGTTGCATGCTGCTAACAATTGAAGATGGGGACTGCTGATGAACCCTCAAGCTCAGCAGTGTGGGGATCACCTGTGCCCCTGACTTATTGGTCCCTGTGAATTTTGGTGGTTGTGGGCTCAGGATGTAGCGCAGTGGTAGATTGCTTGCCTGAGACCCTGAGTTCAATCCCTGGTACCATTAAAAAAAAAAGTTTTGGTGGGTGGTACAAGCACATTTGAAATGACCTTCAAATTTAGCTTTAAATAACTCAGCCCTTTGAGTTGAGACTTTGTCTGTTTTATTTTGTATTCCATGGCTTAAGATAGTGTCTTGCAGATCTGCTTGTTAAATTATGCTGAGTTGGAACTGACTGTAGCTGTTTGAAAATAGTGTGAGGCTTGCAGGATTTGATGGCCTTGTGCATTCAGTTTATAGTCCCCTCTAGGAGCGCATCATTTATGAAGAAAACATGGTCTTGTTACATCCAGTCCAGGCTGGATTTGAACTCTGTGTAGCCCATGCCCCCCTCAAACTCATGGTGATCTTCCTACCTCAGCCTTCTGAATGCTGGAATTACAGGTGTATGCCAGTACACCCTGCCATCTCACTGGTGTTTTGTTTGAAACAGGGTCTTGCTATGTGCAGGCTGACCTAGAACTTGCTTATATAGCTCAGGCTGACCTCAAACTCACAGCAGTTCTCCTGCCTCAGCCTCCAAAGTTGTACACACCACGTCCTGTCTCACTGATGTTTTGTTTGGGGTTCTTCATGAGTTGACAGACTTGCCCCATGATCCTTGGAAGTTTCATTCACTTTGGAGTGTGAAGTTTTGTGGTGCTGTGTGTAACTGTGTTGAAGTAGTTCAGGGATAGAACATCTCTATGGTGAACAAAAAGATTGTAGATAAAAGCAGTCCAGGCTAGGAATGGTGGTGCACACCTTTAATTCCAGCACTCAGAAGGCTGAGGCAGGAAGATTAGCAGGAATTTGAGGCCAGCCTGGACTACATAGTGAGTTTGAGGTGAACCTGAACTATATAGTATGACCCTGTTGCAAAAAAAAAAAAAAAAAGTTACTAGTTTGAGTAGTATGTAAATGTGTATGTAGGAATTGAAGAGAAAGAGTGTGGATGGCGTTCCCCTGCCTGAGATGGCATTCCCCTGCCCATGTCCTCTGCAGTGGCTCTCTGAGTTACTGTCAGCAGCACCTGTCACTCTCGTGCTTCTCTGCTTCACCAGTGCTTGGGCTCACTCCCTTAGTCTGTTCTTCCAACATCAGGGAATTAGGTGAAGCACTTGTATCAGTTTAAGTGTGGCCTACAGCCTTTATGACTCTATCTTCCTTTGGAACAGTGTGCAGGACCCTGGAGCAGGAACAGCATAGTTGCTACCCTGTGTATTGAGGACTTTCTGCATTTTATCTTGGACTCTTACCCAAGCACTGTAAGCCATTCACAAAGATGTTAAAAAAAATCTTATAATGCACTGACCAGTGTTATTTCCACTGTGTATGTGAGGAAGTGATGATTTGTCCAAGGGCTGTAGCTAGTCAGTTTTTGTGACAGGAAATTTGGCCAGGGTCAAGGACAAGGTGAGTGGTCCCAGGGTGCCACCTCCCACAACCAGTATGCTGTACCTGCAGTCTTCAAAGCACACATCTTCCTTGTTCCATTGTTTGATTTTGATCATGAAGAACTTCAATGTGTTGTGAAATTCAGAATGAGTAGGTATTTAATACCACAAATATCACAGTAATAAACACCTGCAAGGGAGTGAAACTATGTGACTGACCTAGGCTCAGGTCACTGGAAGCTCCTGCCATTGCTGCTTTGTGACTATTTTCTTGGCCTTTTGCATCCTCTTATTCCATGAAGGTAGAACCACAATGCTAACCTACTTGTTCCAGGCCCCTTCAGAATGGTTGTGAACAGCCCCACAGACAGTGGCAGGCAGGCTGTGTAGCCTATGATGTTACTTGTGCCTGCTCCGAGGGGCCTGAGTGTCTTCATGGTGAATGTAGGGTAGGGGGTACTGGTGCCTGTGATACATCTCTGGGTATTGACCAAGTTCCTGACTTTTCAAGGAGAAAGTAAAATAGGGATTCTTATAGCTGATATTTTAGCCTGATTGACTGATCTCTGTTTCTTTTTGGTGGTAGTGGGGGTGGGGAGTTGAACCCCTGGAATGCCAGTTTACCCTCCCTTCCCTCCCCTTCCATTCCCTTTTCTTTTCTGACAAGTCTTGCTGAGTTGCTAAATTCCCCAGGTTGGTCTCAAATTTGTGATCCTCCTGGATCACCCTCCCAGAGTGCAGGGATTATAGGAGTGTGCCACTAAGCCTGGCTTTGTTGACCTTATTTGGATCATATTTTTGAACATATATATTTTGACACTTAGGTGCAGAAATAACTTACTGGTTATGTAAGTAACAGTATTTGTACATGAATGTCAGTCCAGGGTGCTAAAAAACAGAAGCAATTTTATTTTGTTATTTTGGTTTTTTTGAGATAGGATCTTGCCATGTAGTTCAGGCTGACCTTGCACTAAGTAGCCCAGGTGCAATCTTCTTTGAGTACTGGAATTGCAGGTGTGTACTACCATTTTGCTCCCACCCAGCAGATCTTATCTGTGGGTGTGTTTTGCATTCAGACAAATGCTAATATGGAATGAGGAAAAGTTTACCCCGATCCTTCTGGTACCTTTGTTTCCTAAAATGCCTGCTAGTGTGGGAAGGCCTCCACCACTGGAAGAAGGTTGCGTTGTTTGGAAACTGGTCCCTCCTTGTTTCCTTCCCAGAACTGGGCTTGGGAGCTCACTGAATAAATGTTCATGACGCAGGCATGTGTTTTTGGCTTTAGATGAGCAGTCTTGCTCATTCGTTAGTCCCTTAAGGGTGATGGAAAAGAGCTCTCGTCTAGGAGCCTTTGGCCTGGATTTGTATAGTATCTAGATCCATACTCTTGTTGTGGTGAAGTGGGAGTGTGGCGAGGTGTACTGGTTTTTACTTGGCTGTTGGTGTCAGGGTGGACTTTGCTAGCTGTGAAGAACTGTGGACTACACACTGGATATAAACTATTACTGTAGGGTATGAGGTTCCCCAAATGGCCCCTACCTGGGAGCTGTGGAGTGCCAGCTATATCCTACACTCAGCCAAAGGAGCAGCTAAGTATGCATAGTACCATGGAGTCAAGTCAGTTAGGAGTCAGGTGCAAAAAGCCACAAAAGTGTTCTAACTCCCCACTTGGCTTCATGTATGTAGAATTCTAGAACACATGAACTAATTGCTAGTGAAGACAGCAAGACAGTGACAGAGCTGGAGGAGATTGGACAGATGGATTCCAGGGACTAAGGTAACATGGTGAAGGGCATGCCATGTCTTGGTCATGACTATGGTCCCCTGGAAGAAGAAACACATGAGGACTGTTGGCACTGCACTGTGGTCCATAGATGGCCGTGAGTCAGCACCATTGTGCTATACTGTCCATGCCATTCTTTGTTCATCTGTTGAGCTCAGTAACTGGTTTTAGCAGCATTTTTCTTGACTTCATTCATCAGGAGAACTGGGCTGCAGACCTGAAGATATATGCTATCTGCTTACCTAAAGGCTGAGATAGAGCCCAGCTTTGTCCTTATGCAGGCAGGGTCTCCTAGAAGTCTTAGGGGGGACTAAGGTCTATGATAACTGAGGTGCTGACTTGGGGAGGGGCTGTGTTTTGTGTCCTGTGGCACATACCTCTTGTCTGCTGGCTATGCTGTCCTGTGGTAAGGTACAGATTGGCACTGCCATAGGATAGAGAGTCAGGAGCTTGACTCAGGATACCCTTTCCTTCTGTTGGTATAGATTAGTGATTTGTCATCAGAGTAGCTGTCAGGAGCTGAGTGTAGTGGTGCATGCCTATAATCCTAGCACTATGGGAAGCCATGGCAGGAGGATAACAAGTTCAAGCCCAGGCAGCTTAGCAACATAAGTGAGATCCTACCTTCAAATAAAACTTTTAAAAAGGAGTGGGGATGTAACTCAGTGCAGAGACTATGAGTTCAATTATCAGACCTAGGGAAAAAAATGGCTGTCAGATAAGTGCCTTGTCCATCTCATGAGCTCACATAATTTATAACTTTGTGATCATGTCTGTAGGCACCTCACTACATGAGACTTCGGTTTGGTCAGTCATTTTGTTGAGCTTATCCCTGTTGAGCCAGCAGGGCACCATTGACCAAGTCAGTTTACAGACTGTTCCTCAGGACTCTGGTCATGTGTTGTGGCAGCCTTACCAGTGATCATCAGCTGAGTACTTCCTTGAGCAACTTCCAAGCCCTCTACCATGTGTGCCTTCAGCCATCACCCTCCTTCCAGGAGGGCTCAGCAGGGTCAGACAGGAATGTTGAACCTAAGGTAGCTTCCACACTGTGGAGCTAGAACCCCTAGGCACTTGGCCTTCTACTAGGTGTTGACCCATAACATGATCAGTGACCTTCCCTGATGTGTGGTGGAAAATGTACACATCAGAGAGGTCCCTCCAATGTGTGTGGTCCTGGGCGGGTACTCTGTCTGTCTCTGTTGGCTGGGCCTGTATCCTGAGGCTTGTCTTTCCATACACTATGTGCTGTCCAGCATCCCCAGTGGAGATGAGGCACCCACTCTCATAGTGCAGGAGACACTCAAGACTCTGAGCCACCCCTTCAGTTTTTCCTCCAAGAAACCAGTAGTGGTGCTGTCTTCTGCTGGGTAATCATTCCTGCCCTCTGGGCCGAGAGCACCCTCCCTCCACACTTTCACACACTGGAGGCAGGAACATGGCTGAAGCTGGTCTCTTGTCTAAGGTTAGGTATGGGTCTGGGCTCAGGCTGGAGCTGGTCTGACAGATGAGGTGATCTTAGGGAGGGGACCAAAGACAGCACAACCTGCAGGCAGTGAGCTTGGCCAGTGCCTCAGCACATCTGCCACCTTCTGTGATAAGGCCCTTATACTGTGCTGCCTCAAGCAAGGTTGGCTCTGTGTCACACTGACCAAGGCATCCCATCCTCACTGCTGAGTCCAAAGAGCTAAAGGATGTCATATGAAGCTGGCAATTAGATGACTAGGGACACACAGTCTGTGGGGCAGTCTTCCCTCCAGTTCCCACTGGTACTCACAGGGGCAGTATCTCCCACCTGCCTCATATAGAGTTTGTCTCTGTGTATCAAGAAAAGGGACAGGGACCAACACCCACAATACCCTGAGCACACACACCAGCTCTAGACTTCTGCACACTTGGCACAGGGTCAATCCCACAGCACATACCTAAGACAGAGTTCAAGACCAAGGCTTTTGGCAGAGAGTTAGAGGGATCTTTGCTTTCTTAGGGGGTAGTATCCCCATCATACCAAAACTGCAGAGCCAGCACAGCCCCCAGCTGAATCCCCCATGTTCCAGCAAGACGTTAATTGCTTCAAGTTGTGTCTTTGAGGATGCTGCGTGTTCTAGTGATTATTCTCAGCACTGCAAGAAATCTCTTCAGATGTTTACCATGCCTCTGCCTTCACAGGAAGTGCCGAGTATCTTGCCTTCAGTGCATACTGCTTTAGCTGCACTGAGTGCTTTGCTCTGGGTCTGTGTTGTCTTCCGTGGTGGCCTAGAATTTGTTTTCTGTTTGTTTTTGGGACAGGGCCTCTTTATGTAGTTCAGGTTGGCCTTGAACTCACTATGTAGCCCTGGCTGACCTTGAACTCATGGTGATTCTCTTGCCTCTTGAGTGCTGGGATTGCAAACATATGCCACCATGCCCGGTATAGAATTTGGAATTACCTTGTCATCCTCTCTCCCCAGGCCCTTTATCCTGTACCCAAAGACAAGCTTTCAGGCTGAGTTTTACTATTAGTTGTGACCCCTTTCAGAGTATTTAAGAGAAAAGGGCATTTTTCATCTCAAAATGGCTGTGATACAACACACACCTGTAAACCTAGCACTTGGGAGGATTGCTGCAAAGTAAGTTCAAGGCCAGCCTCAATTGCTTAGTGAAACTTTGTCTCAAAAACACCACCAAAAAAAAAAAAAAGGCTGTGATTATTTCCAGTCAGGTGTACTGAGCTTGGGATGTAGCTTAGTGGCAGAGCATTTGCCTAGTATGTGCAAGCCCTAGGCTCAATCTCAGATATCTCCCTGCCTCTGCCCCTTTCAAGTGATATACTGACCTATGCTGCTTGAATGCAACCATCAGTATATTCTTTGAGCATTATGTAGAGGTCTTAAAATGTGCTCAGAGCTCTCCTTGCTATTATCTACAGTGATATTCTCTGGCTGAACCACCGTGTGGCCTTTGTCATGGGGAAGAGGGGCCTGCTCTTCTGCAGTGATGATGAAGGCAAGGATAGCAGTAGGTTAGCCACATGGGCCCTAAGCTGCCTGAAACTCTCCCCCTTTTCTCTGAGGACAGGGACCTGGTGTAACAGGGTGGAGATATAGGGTAAGCAGGTAAGATCTAGAAAATCTTGTCTCATGACTCCTAATGACCAGCTTTCCCTTTGGCCTTCTCAGCCCAACCTTTTGGACAGTACTACACCTCCCAGTATGCTGGCAATTTATTTATTTAGTTTTTTGCCTTAATATATTTTGCCTATATGTATATATCCTTGAGGATATTGACTGATACTCTATTAAGACATTTGATGAGAAAGATCTGAAGCCTCTCAAATTTACAGGTTTGTTTTTGCCCTGGAAAGATCCCAGGGCCTTGCTTGTATGTACTAAGTAAATACCTTACCACTGCTGTGCCCCTGTAGCCCCATGGGGGTGTGGTAGAAAGGTTTGTGACCTCTTTCTTTCTTTCCTTCTTTCTTTTTTTTGATACAGGGTCTCCCTATGCAGTTCAGGCTGACCTTGATCTCATTTTGTAGCCCAGGCTGGTCTTGAACTCACAGCGATCCTCCTGCCTCAGTCTCCCGAGTTGCTGGTATTACAGGCATATGCTACCACACTGGCAAATTTTATTTTTAAGGGCAGGGTCTCTGTATGTATTTCAGGCTGGCCTCAAATGCCCCATGATCCTCCTGCCTCAGCCTGGAATTACAGTCATAAACCACCAGAATTTAATTTTTAAATCATATTATGATAGTGTAACTGTGTAACTTTTTGTAATTGTTCAATTTAAACTTTACTCATTTCTGTATTTCATTCTTGGTGCTGTCTTACCATGTAAGCAGTTGCTTTATGGCATTTGTCCCTTTGCAGTAGTTTAGTTTAAAATTATTGAGTGAGATTTGTGCATCAGCCTTGCAGTCTGCTGACAACAAGTGAATGAATTTGCCAAGTATTTTTAGGGAAAGTGCTTATTTCCATTTACAGGAGGTAGAAAGGCATGGGAAAGCCTGAGGGTCCTTATATCCAGAGTGGCATCCATTGGATAGGAAGCAAGGTGTGGAAGTGGGCCAGGCAGAGCTGGTTTCACATGTGGCAGTGACTCAAAAGCAACATAGAATGAGTAGTGTGTGTTCTAGGGTGACCAGACAGGGCCAGAGAAACGCTCACAATAAGCCAGGTACCAGCTGATTCCAGTGCCTGCGACTGTGCCCATGTGCCCAGTGGAAAACACCCAGAACAGGATGCCACCCTGTCTTGACTCTCAACAAAGGTGGCCCCGCTACTGCCACCTATGTGAGCACATGGGCCTTTTCCAGGTGTCCTGAGGACAGGGTCACCACCCTGTGCCTCTCCTGTCACATCCAGTGTTAAGGGCACATAGGCCTCCTCTGTGAGGGGACAGCTTGTCCCCCCCCCACCCTCGGGTAAGTGGACTCTGACCTGTGGTGTTGAATCTGTGACTTGAGGAGCTGTCTGCCTCAGTGGTGACCAGACCTGTGCCATATCTGGCAGAATTAGGGAAGACATAAGTTGGGTGACTGTGTAGTTGAGATTCTCCTGAGTATAGGGGATGTAGGGGTCAGCTCAGGACACTGGTCCCTTCATGATGGTACTTGCCTTAGCAAGCAGCAGGCACAGAGCAGCACAAGGCAGTATGTGGATCCATGCTGGCCTGCATATGAAGGGAACCCCCTCCCCCAGCCCAGCTGCAGTGTTTTAGAGGTGGGAAGGGAGCACAAGGTGGTAAACACAGCAAAGTGGGAATGGACTAGCACTGGGAGGGGGGTGGACACTTTAAAACACACTGACCACAGAGGCTATCCACTGTGAGATATTTGTGTGAAGTATGAGCCTTAGGCTGAGGTCTTTTTTTGTTTGTTTTTCACCTGGGAATTGTACTATTGTTCCAACATCAGTTGTTTAAAAGGTCAACTTTTCCATGTTGAATTGCTCTTGCACTTTTGTTAAAGACAGGCATTTGTGTAGACTACTGGGTTTTTATTTTGAAAACCTTGAAAGCTGCAAAGAAGTTGAAAAAGGAATTGAATAAGGCATATTTGTTGTATGCATCTTTGTGAGAGTGTATGCACATGCGCTTTCATGGAGGCTAGGTGTCAACTCTCTTGGGAGCATTGTGCAGCTCCCGGACAGCCCCCTTTCCAAGACAGTGGCTAGCACACTACCTCTGCACTAGGCTTGCATCTGTCCTCAGAGGCTAAAGGTACACGGTGTGTTGGTGGCCACTTTACCCAGAGCCAGCACTGCGCCTCAGGCTCTGTAAATAGTAAATAGGTAGCCAGTAGCCCCCTGCTACTTCTCTCTTGACTGAGCTTCCCTTCTCTCTTAGTATCCTCATTTGACCTTGAAGCTGATATACAAAGTGGAATTCACTTGATTTTGGATTGTGTGGAAAACTGAAAACCTGTGCTTCCTGCTGATTGTTTCATGGACAGGTTCCCCTCGCAGCATGAAGCTGGGACTGTGCTTTGGGGAGGGAGGCAGGGTTGAGCCTGGGGATGTGTGGCTAGAGTCATGGACAGCATGGAGCCCCAAGGTAGCACTCACTTTGGCCATGTGCACTTTAATGGGGCTTCTCCCTTGCCCTTTTATATTTTAAGTAAATTCTCCCTGATAAAGTCTTCTGGTTATTTTTATTTTTTAAATTTTAAATCTTTTTATTTTTGTTTTTTTCAGTACTGGGAATTGAACCCAGGGCCTTCACACTGAGCTGCATTCCCATCCATCTTTTATTTTTTATTGTGAGACAAGATCTCACTAAGTTGTTAAGTTGCCCAGACTGGGCTTGAACTGCAATCCTCCTGCCTTAACCACTCAGAGTGGAATTACAGGTATGTGCCACTGTGCCTGGCTTTCAGGCCTTTTTAAACGTTTATTTTGAGACAAAATCTTGCTCATTTATCCAGGCTGGCCTAAAACCTGTGATCATCCTGCTTCAGACTCCTGAGTAGTGGGGATTACAGCATGTACCACTACTCTCAGCTAAAATGTAATATTTTTAATAGTAACAGCTAAACTTAAATGTAGTTTAATACTTAACCTGAAATCTGAATTTTGCTTCAGGGATAATTTTGGTAATGACATTGTTAGCTTTAAGTAGCTGTGGCTGTAATTTTTAAGTATGGAAGAAATCATATTGTCAGCTGGGCGTGGTGGCTCATGCCTGTAATCCCAGCACTCGGGAGGCTGAAGCAGAAGGATCGGCGAGTTCGAGACCAGCCTAAGCTCCAAAGTGAGCTCAAGGCCAGCCTAAACTGCATAGTGAGAGCCTGTCTCAAAAAGATAAAAAAAAAAAAAAATCATATCATCATTTGAAACTGTTTTATGATAGTTAAAAGAAAACATGTGGTTGCAGAGAGGCCTCATTATGCCACATTTGGCTTCCAGAGAAACCAGTCAGTCACTCACAGGCCATCTCTTGGCTGGTAATGCACTCCCTAGGCCTGAGGCTACTGTGTTCTTCCTATCTTTTCCGGACACTTTAGTGGCCTAACACTAGTGACTTCAAGCTGCAGCAGGTGGGCCAGAGAGATTTGCCAACAGGTGCTAGCTTGGACTTAGGCTCACCAAGCGTGTTTCCCACAGTGGTGACAAGGAGCTGAGTGTCTACAGCAAAAGCTGAGTTACAAGGTGGCCTCAGTGTCCCACTGCTACAGTCTCCCCCATTCCTTCCACTGATGGAATTGGAATGTTATTGTCTTACAAAGATGCCACTCTAGTGTTTACAGTTTCAGTTGCTGGCCCTGCAGGATGCAAGAGGCCCTGGCCTACACCATGCCCTCAAGGACACACATCAGTGCCTCTCTTCCAGTCCACTCCTGGTCCAGGTCACAGCCCACATGTCATAGGTGACAAGGCCCCACAATTTGAAGATGCCTGGTGCCCTGTCTTATTGAAGGGCCTTTCTGAATTGGTTGAATAGGGTCTTGGTTGAAAGTTCTGTGTATTAGGAACATCAGTATCCATAAAGGGCCGATTGCGCCAGCCTGTACTAAACCATCTTTGTTATTTCTGTTTCACCAGGCTGTAGAGGTGCAACAAATAGTGTTATTCAGGGCCATATTTAGAAAGAAGAGAGCTAGTCAGAACATCATGCAGAGGTATATGAGGCAACTATAGGATCAATCCAGGCAGCAGAACAGATAGAGTCCACAGTTAGATTCATGTGTGAGAGGGAAGTCAAGATGTGACTAAAAGTAGCCTTGAGACCAGGTGCAGAAACTCACACCTATACTCCCACCTACTTGGGAGGCCTAGATAGGAAGATCACAAATTTCAGGTCAGCCTGCACAACTTAGTAAGACTCTGTCTCAAAATAAAATTAAGGGCTATGGATGTAGCTCAGTGGTAGAGCACTTACCTAGCATGTATGAGGCCCTAAGTTCTATCCCCAATACCACACATGCAAAAAAAAAAGAATTTTAGAGTTATTGATTATAGCTAGGTGTGCTGGCATATGCCTGTAATCCAGGAGGCACAACTTTGTAAGACCCTGTCTCAAAAAAGTTTCTTAAGGGCTGGGAATATAGCTTAGTGGCACAGTGCCTGCCTGGCAAGTGCAAGGTTGTGTGTTCAATCCCTGGTACTAAAATAAAATAAAATAAAACTTTTGCATGTAAAGAAAAACAAAAGAATGTATTTGTAATTTAGAATGAGGAAAGCCTATTCATGTAGAACACAAAAAAAAACTATAAAATACTGAGAAATCTGATTTTATAGAAATGAAAACTTACACGAGCATATCAACATAAAGTTAGAAAAATGGCAGCGATTGAAGGCTTCCATTTCCAGTACTGAATAAAAAAATAATGTTTTAGGGAAAAGTTACTTTTTATGTATATAACCAAAGAGTAAGAATATTTTAAACTTTCTTTAAATGTTAGGAAACTCAGCTGGATATGATAGTGTATACCTGTATCTCATCAGTTGGAAAGGCTGAGGCGGGAGAATTGCTGAGAGTTTGAGACCAGCCTGGGCTACCTAGACGGTTCAAGGCAGGCTGAACTACATAGTAAGACCTTGTCTCAAAAAAGTTGTCAGCAAAAAAAGGAAATTTATAAGCTACCCAAGAGACAGTGGACAAATACAGCATAAAGGGGTCATATCTTATTGGTAGAGCACTCCCTGGATATGAGCCCTAATTCTGAAAAAAATAAAATAAAAATAAAAAAGGTCTTTCTTTCTAATTGTGTGGCAGCATACAGAAGGGACTCCGTCTAGGAAGTGAGTGAACACTGCTCTTAGCTGGGGAGCCTCGTGTCAGATCTCACCTAAGGGCAATGTCTCATGCAATGCAGGTACTAGAGGCCAAGAGCCTGGCCAGATTCCTGGGATCACTGAATGGGAACTATCACTGTTCTGAGATGCCTGAGTATTAGCAAGTATTGGTAGCCTATAACAAGGATAATGGATCACCTCTAAACATGCTTTTAGGCAAAAGGCAGAACTGTTTCTAGTTAAATGCATAAGAACCACTCTCAAATAAGTGATAATCTATATACGTATATGTAAACATCTTCCTAAAGCAGAAGAAAGATCTGGAAAGATGCCACCCAGTGGGAATAATGGAGTTATAATGGACTTGAGAGAGAAAGATGGAGCAGACAGGCCCTTTCTGCTTTTTCTGAATTCCTTGCATTTTATGTTTCTGCATTAAGGTAATCCATATGATTCCAAAAATATGGATTAAAAGCAAAGTATGTTGCCAGGTTGCCACTCACATGCTTTCCTTGTTCACAGGTGTGGACCCTGGCGGGAGCCAGCCAACCCTTACTACATCAGCTCTGGTTACGCCCTGGCCCCAGCCACCAGTGCCAATGACAGTGAGCAGCAGAGCCTGTCCAGTGATGCTGACACCCTGTCGCTCACAGACAGCAGCGTGTAAGTCATGCCCATGCTGTGGTTATAGCCATGTGTCTCTACATTCTTTGCAGACCCACTAGTTTTGTCTTATGCTTTCCCTCGTTCCTCCTCACCTTTATCTTAGTGCAGCTAAAGCACAGAGGAGCTGCATTGTGGCCAGTGTTGTTAAAAACTGTGCTGAGGGGCTAGGGATTTAGCTCAGTGGCATAAGCATCTGCCTTGCAAACATGAGGTCATGAGTTTGATCCCTGGTTAAAAAACAAACAAAAAAAAACCCCCACAGTGCTCAAGGCTGGGGGAATAGTTCAGTGGAAGCTCTGGGTTTAGCCTCAAGCACCAAAAGCCCCAGGCACCCACACTAGAACTGATATGATATTTCCACTGAATGCTGCTCTCTGATGCCCAGGCAGATGGAGAATCAGAAGTAAAATTGAGGCAAATTTAGACCCACCCAGTGTTTTGAGTTCTAGTTTCCTTTTAGGTTTCAAAGTCTGGGGTTTCAGTTTAAAGATAGGTACAGGTTAGGAACTACAGGGAGCAGGGGCCTCACCAGGTGTCAGGAGGGAGATACAGTTCCTGAAAGGCTGCATGGCTGCACAATTACCTCTTGTTGATCCTATTCTCCACTTATTCTTAAAAGATGTGGAATCTTGTTGTGTCCAGTTAACAGTCCCTGAGAGCTCAAGAGAAGGAAGTCAGCGCAGCTTTTCCCGTGGCTCAGAGAGAGTTAGGGTGAATAACCTGGCAACCATGCCAAGGAATCCCTACGTTTGTGATCACATAGGACATTCAACCAGGACTTCTGGCCATGCTTGATGTTGATAGCAGGTCATAGGGACATTTCTGAGCCTCACTGTCTCTTTATGTAAAAAGCCATTATTTTGTGAATATACATTTCTAGAGGGTGGTCCCACTTAATGTACCATTTTCATGGTTTGCTGTTCTCATCTGCCCCCCTTTAAACAGTCTTCTAAAACCTGAGTTCCAAGGCCAGGCATGGTGGTGCACTCCTATAATCTTACACTAGGTAGACTGAAGCAGGATTACTAAATTCAAGGCATACTTGAGAACTTATCTCAGGGAAAAAAAAAAATTGACACTAGAGTTCCATATGCAGAACTGTTTGGGATTCAGTGTAGCCAGCTCACAGGAGCAAATCTGGCCCAAAAAATTTCATTTCCCACCTTTTTTTTTTGGTAACAGGAATCAAATTCAGAACCATGTGCTTACCAGGCAGGCATTTATGCCACTGAGCTATATTTCCAACCCAACTACTATTCTTTCTTTGTTTGTTTGTTTTTTGTATTTTGGTTTTTTGAGACAGGGCCTTAGTGTGTAGCCCAGGTTAGCCTTGAACTTGCAGAGATCCTCCTGCCTCTGCCTCTCAAGTGCTGGGACTACAGACTGCGCCACCACGCCCAGCCCAACCACTACTCTTAACTGTATGATGAGGCTATTTTGTTTGTAGTCACTAGAGGTCTTATGTGATACCTGTCATGTACACAGCAGTGATAGACCCTGCCACACCTGGTTTTTCTTGTCCTAATGTAGCAAAATTAACCCCCAGTTCATACTCATTTTGGCAGCATATGTACTAACTTCCAGTTCAAAAATTAACCTCTAATGCAATTATCTCAAAAAAAATGTCCGGGGGGTTAGCTCAGTGGCATAAGTGCCTGCCTTGCAAGCGCGCAGTCATGAGTTCGATCCCTGGTACAAAAAAAAAGTCTTATTTTCTCCATAAAACGACATATGTTTTCAAAGGAAGGACCTAAAATAAATATATGCTTATATTTTTTTCTTGGTACTCTATCTGTATAGTTTTTACTGAGAGATTCAAGAATCCAGAATCTAAAATGGCTGCACATTTCTGAATATATATTAGAGGAAAAAATGAAATGGCACATTTTAAACTTTTCACAGCCCATCCTTGGGATGTACTATCCTTGACCACCTCTTGGCTGCACTGCTACCTGCAGCTCCAGTGGTGCTCTGACCTTGAAAGTATCTGAATACAGTGGGAGGAGAGACCTCACAGTCCCTACCACCTTATTCTGACCTACGTGCACTGTTCCTCTCAGATGGAGCTCTGAGGTTTGTGTGTTCTCCCTGCCATTGAGGCTGCTCTTCTGACCTGGGCATATCCCACCTGTGTGTACAGCAGAGTGGCCAGAAGATTATAACTGGACATCAGTATTACAAAGCCCTCACAACCTTCCTCTGGGTCAGAATGGTGGTGGTGTTTCATCCTGCTGCTAAATGAGAGCAAAGGTGTTTGCAGTAGTTAGCCCCTTTGTGTGTCTTTAGTATGTCCTCTGTGCCGCCATGAGTGAATGGAAACAGGCCTTCTCAGCTCTGTCCTCGAGAGACAGAGGGCAAGCCAGATGATGGAAAAACTCATCTCATCTAGTATGGAGGTGATAGTCCTTCCTGTCCATGTTACCAGAGATAGGCAGCAAGGAGAAAACAGGCTTGCACCTCAGTATCCTGTCTTCCCAGGCTCTGGGCTGTCTTCACATTGTGTTGGGTCTTCTGTCCCTGTGCCTTCCAGAGTTGCTTTTGTAACAGTGGGAGAAGGCTGGGAAGTTTTCAGGATGTTAAATTTAGTGTCTGTTTGAATAATAAAATAATTATATTTAGTGGTCACAATCCTGGGGTATGGAACTATCTAAAGACTGTATGATTTGACATGTGTTTATCTTCTGATGGTTCATAACTAAATTCCAACATGTAAGACAACCAACTTAGTATTCCTCAGAGGTCACACGGCCCTTTCAGTTTACCCGGAGGAAAGCAGAGTAACAGAGCTTCAGAAACCTTTTAACTTGCAGTGAGATCTCTCCTGCTCCTTTTTTCGTTTTTTGTTTTTTTTGGTACCAGGAATTGTACTCATGACTTTGCACTTGCCAGGCAGGTGACTGTGTTGCTGAACTATATCCCCAGGCCCTCCTGCCCCGTTTTTGTACCCCTCATATATTTTGAGTCCATTTAGAAGCCTCTCCAAGACACACATTGCACCTGGCCTAGGCAGTATAGCAGGTCAGCAAACATATCCAGGAAGGGCTGGCAGAAAATATGTTAGGCTTCCCAGGCACATTCAATCTCTGTCACTCTTTAAAAATGTAAAAATTATTCTTAGCTATCAGACTTTCAAAAAAACAGGCCTTAAAAGTCAGATTGAGTGTACATTTGTAATCCTAGTACTTGGAAGGCTGAGGTAGAAAGAATGTGAGGTCTACGCCAACCTTGACTACATAGCAAGTTAAGGCCAGCCTTAGTGAGACCTCATCTCAAAAAACAAACAGAATACCCAAAGAAAGAAAAAACAGGCCTCAGGCTGTAGTTTGCTGAGCCCAAATATGTAAAGCAAGCACAGCTGAACTTTGTGGAAATGCTAACAAATATAAATAAGCTGGAAGAATGTACCATGGCTAAGCTCCTGGACTTCACTATCATATGTGCACATGTGTATGTGTGTGCTGTTTTGTGCATGCATGCACCCTTGTGTGGCTGCTGCATTGTGGATATTGTTACTACCACCTTCCAGCTGACAGTCAAGCTGGGAGCCCTACTAGGGCTCTGCTTTTGTGCTCTGTAGAGCTAACAGGTGTCCACTTTTTCTGCACAGGGATGGAGTCCCCCCATACAGGACCCGTAAGCAGCACCGTAGGGAGATGCAGGAGAGTGTCCAGGTCAACGGTCGGGTGCCTCTACCTCACATTCCTGTAAGTACTTCTGCTACATGCCTGCTTGCTCTCCCCACAGAGAGTTGGGCCACAGTGGCCCAGACCAGTGGGAGAAGAGCTTGCCTGAGTTCTTAGGAGCTCAGCTTGTCCCTAGGCCTAGTGTGCAAGCTGAGTGATGCTATTTGTCAGAGGCGTAAGCAGCAGGGCACAGTGTGTTCCCAGAAGTTGCCTGTGGTGGCAGGAAGTGCCCTCACTTGGTGGTGTTTTCTCAATTCCAAGAGGTGAGATTTACCCCATTAAGAGGAGAGCAACTGGGCCAAGGATATAGCTCAGTGGCACAGTGCCTGATTGGCAAGTGCAAAGTCCTGAGTTTGATTCCCAGTACCAAAACAAAACAAAACTCTTCACTGGGCATGGTGGTGCATGTCTGTAATCATAGCATTCAGGAGGCTGAGGCAGGAGGATTGTTGCAAGTTTGAGACCAGCCTAGGCTATTCTGAACTACATAGTGAGACCCTGTCTCAGACCAAAAGAGAAAAGAAAAAGAGGAGAGCAAGTTTGAGCTGCTTCATGACTCAGCCCAGCCCAGACTCTGGCATGGCCACCTAACCCTGGGATCTGTCAGAAAGCTAGTGTGGCTCTGCTCAAGATGAAATTTGAGAAATTAGCCTCTTTGTGGCTGAGCAGTAGGCGCTATCACAGGAACATCTTGACTTTGAAGCCACCCCAGCTCTGCCTCTCATAGGAAATAATCATGGCTTCTGATCTGAGGATTTTGGTGGCCATAGGTCAAAGCTACACCAGGTTCTGTTTGTAGAGGGGTGAATGGCTAGCTTTCCTTATTCTGACATGTTGACTTTGGTTTTGTTTGTTTGTTTGTTTTGTGTTTTTGAGACAGAGTTTTGCTATGTAGTTCAGGCTGGCCTTAACCTTATTTTGTAACCCAGGCTTCTCTTGAATTCACAGTGATAATCTTGCCTCAGCCTCCCAAGTGCTGGAATTACAGGCGTGCACCACCATGCCTAGCCTGCCGTGTTGACTTTGAACAAAAAGATTTTTAAGGGGAAGATAGGAAAGCTTGCAGTAATGCCTTTCTCCTCTGGTCCCTGGCAGAGCGAGTGAACCACCACTGTTTGTTTTGGGAAGATCAGTGCTTAGGAGCCTCACATAGGTTCAGATGGTGTTTCATGAAAGGTTTCTTTTAGCTTCCTGCCAGAATCTTTAATTTCCAAATCAGGAAAATGGTGTTTATGGTTGAGAAGAAAGGATACTTCTGAGAAAGGATGACTCCCAGCCAACCCTTTGCACAGACTTGGATCAGACTAGACACTAGTGGTGTCTCTTTGTCAGAGTAGGTAATATTAGAGGCTGTTTGCATGTATAGACATGTGCACATCATCTGCATGTGTGTGTTAGTGTATACATGCATGTGTGTGTCTAGTGTATACATATGTCTGTGCATATATATATATATATATATATATATATATACACACACACACGCACTGTACATTATCTGTGGAGTTTCTGCCACTCACATGTCTAGAGCCATTTGGGCCTGAGTAGAGTAAGTAATGGGTACCTTTGTGACTTCCAAATGCAAAGACAGAGGTTCTCAGTGTAGAGGTAGGGAGTGGGCATCCGCACAGTCCTAGAGGGCCACATTGTCCGGAGGACCCTCTTGAGTTAGCAGTGAGACCTGGTCAGGAAGGAGCTCCCCTGTGAGCACAGTGAGAAGAGTAGTACGTGGTCATGAGGTCTCAGCTGAGGTGAGAAGTTCATGCACAGTACCTGGTCTTTGTTCTCTAGATGCCACAGGATCCTTCCTAGACATCAAGAGAGACTGCTAAAAAGCAGGATCCCTTTGCACCTCACTTGTGCTGGCTGAAGTGGTGGGAAGCTTGGGGTTGTGATAACTTTTGGGTCAGGGGTGGGCCTGGGCAGAAAGTGACAGCAGGTATAGGGCAATGGGAGTCAGACAAGTAGCATACTTGCATCATTCTTTTGCATCGTTCTTTCAGCTTAACTTTTAAGTTTCAAATTGTTTGAAAGTAAACTTTTTAATTTAAAAGAGTTAAACAGAATGTTTGAAAAAAACTTTAAAGAGCAAATTGGTGAATGGGCTACAGGCCTGAAAAGACTTCAGAATATAGCATGGAAAGGGAGAGCAGTCAGAGGGGTTGTTGTGAGTGTGTTTTGAAATCAAAGAAGGCACAGTCATAGGTTGTGGAAGGTCACACTAATTGGGAAGATGAAGCCAAGGAAGGGAGTGGGTGAAGAAGAGAGCAGACTCCATGATGCCTGGCATTCTCTGTAGGACTCAGTACCCCACTTGCTCAGACCCTTTGTCACAATGGCAGAAAGAAAGTACTGCATTTTTTTCAAGGCAGTGGTGTGAGATTCTGTGAAATCAGGGGACACTCTGTTCCTTTGAGACTGGTATGGATGCCTCTGTTTTGTTGGAACCTGCTAGTTGGGGAGTGGTTGATGACACGTGGGAGCAGATCCCCTGGCTATGCCCAACTTGCCATCCTTGAGTTGGAAACAGTAATACTTTTTTTTTTTTTTTTTTTTTTAAATCGGTACCAGGGATCAAACTCAGGACTGCGTGCTTGCAAGGCAGGTGCTTATGCTGCTGAGCCAAATCCTCATCCCCAAACCACTTTTTTTGTTTGTTTGTTTGGTACCGGGGATCGAACTTACAACCTCAACACTTGCCAGGCAGTTGCTTATGCCACTGAGCTAAATCCCTGGCCCTGAGTTGGAAACAAAGTGTCGCTGGTTGCTACCTAGAAGCCTCTGTACATCCTTTTACCACTAGGACACATTGAGCAGGTAGTAGAGGCTATGAGGCTGAGAAGCTGACTCAGTAGGCTCTCTTTGGGTGCACCCTGTGCACTGGGTTCTCCATGTGTCTAGGATCTTTGTTTAGAAAGTTCCTTGTTCTCAACCCCAGTGTATCACATTTCTTCTGGGCCTGTACCTACTTTTCTTGTCTCACCCCACGCCATTTTGTGATTAGGTGCAGTTTTTACTCTAGTTTTCTAGATGAAATGCTAGTGTATGTGTACTCAGGATTGCCAGTGGAAATCCTATCAGTGGAAAGGCATGGGGAATAAAACACACAGCCACCTCACCCTTTATCTTTCCACCTGGCCTCACTCCATCTTCGAAGTCTGGATTATGCATTGCCAATAGCCGTCGGCCACCTGTCCTCAGGTCACCTCCCTGTTCCACCAGCATCCCCTTGCTGCTCCAAGTCAGGAGAGAGCTGATGTCTCTCACATAGACCTTAGTGGCTTGGATTTTATATGTCACGGAGGACATTCCTGAAGCAGCTAGTAGAACTAGAGCAAGATCTGCCCTGTGTTAACAACATTGTGATGGGGCCAGTCCTCTCGTCCATAGTTTGGCAGTTAGAGACAGGAAGGACATTTTGTTAAATATATATACTCCAGCTGGTCAGAAAAGTGTATGTACAGGTTTGTATATATGCATACCAGTGAGCGGGTACTAAAGTAAATTGATAGAGAAGCACATACCTTGGTGGAATATGAGGGTACCTGGTTTTGTTCTTTTTTTGGGGGGGGTTGTTTTGTTTGGTTTTTCCTGGTTTTGTTCTTTATAACTGGTGGGAGTTTGAAACTATTTTAAAATAAAGCCCCCCCCCCGAGTTACACAGTATATTATTATATAATGACTTTTAAAATAAAGCCCCCCCTCTTGAGTTACACAGTATATTATTATATAATGTATTGCAGATCTGTATTCCTTTTTTTCTCCCTCTTTTGGTTTTTCTATTTTAAAAAAAAATTTTTTTTTTTTATTTTGAAGGTAGTAAAAATACAACAGAACATGACAGAACACAGCCAATCGAGACAATGCAGTGAAACTGGTACAGAACTTCACAGCAGGATACTGGGATAGTAGTAATAGATACTATATAGTATATCTCGTTATTTTCACAATAGTTGTCCAATCAATTAGGTATGTTGAAATTGAACCAAAAACAGAACATTGTAAAACCAGTTGAAGGAGAATATTGAATAGAGCAAAACAATCATAACAAAACATAACAGTGAAAACAACCTTTGTCTTCAAAGAGAAGACAGAAGTCCCCCGTATTTGTCACATTGTATATGGTCATCCTCCCAAGAGATGCTCAGACCTCTTTCCCCCAGTAGCTGGCGGGGGTGGGAGGGATGGAACACACACACACACACGTTTGATTTTCAACCTGTGCTCTGGTACGCTCACGAGAGCTGCTGACTGGTTCTCCCGGCCCACACCAGGGCCACTTACCAAGAGGGCAGGCAAATTGCCTTTTTGTGCTGCCACCTAAGTTCCTCTATGATTGGGTCTCCGGAGCTGCTGGTTCTCCTCTCCCTTTTTGGCTTTTTGAGACAGGATCGCACTGAGTAGCCCTTCAACTTGTATGTGATCTTCTTACCTCAGTCTCTTGAATGCTACAATTATAGGCACGTACTACCATTCCCAGCTGATTTGTATTTTATTTGTTTGTTTGTTTGTTTGTTTGTACTGAGGATCAAACTCATGACCTCACACTTGCCAAGCAAGTGCTTATGCTGCTGAGCTAAACTCCCAGCCTTGTTTTTATTTATTTATTTATTTATGTTGTTGTTGTTGTTGTTGTTGTTGTTGTTGTTGTTGTTGTTGTTTTATACAGAAAAATCCTCTAGAACTCCAACATTTTTCCTATACTTTGAGTTTTGTGTGTGTTCTGAGCCTAGGCCCTATGCATGTGTGTGTACAGTGGTCCTGTGGGGTTTCCTGCAGGCTAGGAGCCCTGGAAGTGCGTTGGGCTTGTGCCAAGATCACAAGCCACCTTGGAGGCTCTGGTGGCCAATGTTGTGTTGACTCCTCATGGGCCTCTTTTGTCCTCAGTGACCTTTGCACACTGAGCCTCAGGAACCCCTTTCCCTACTCATGAATTTCTTTAAGGCCATTTCTCTGTGAATAAGCTCTGAGTCAAAGTAGGCTTGTGGGGCTCTGGCCTCTATCTAGTGGGGATACAAGTATGTGCTGAGTACAAGGGTGCAGCAGCCTGTACTCACCCAACCTCCCCCCAGTCCTTGGTCTGCAGCTCCATCCCTAGAGATGAATACCCTGCCCGGGCTTCCAGGTCTGTAGTCACAGAGTGGCTGGAAAGTCTCCATCTCTGGGTCAGTGCTGAATGGAGAGGAAGGGGTTGAAGAGCAAGTTGGTACTCAAATGAAAGGAAAAAAATCAAACACCTGCTTTAAAGTAGGATGAAGCTTTCATGTGCTGTGCATCACCAGATATTCATGATGTGCTGTAGGGAGAGGGTTGAGGTCCATGGATGCAAGGTACACGTGCTTACCACAGTCTCTCACGGCAGCGCACTTACCGAATGCCAAAGGAGATCCGTGTAGAACCACAGAAGTTTGCTGAGGAGCTCATCCATCGCCTGGAGGCTGTTCAACGTACTCGGGAGGCGGAAGAGAAGCTGGAGGAGCGCCTGAAACGCGTTCGGATGGTGAGCAGGCCACACCCCGAAGAGGGGGCACCTCTCCACGTTTCCCTTAGGCTCAGCAGCTCTGGCTTCAGAGCAGCCTCAGGCCCAAGGAGCCTCTTTGGCCTGCTTGTCACTGCTCCTCCACTTTTGGCACACCACAGTTCCACTTCTGGCCACCTGCTGTTACACCCTCCTTATCTCTGTTGCCTAAGTGCCAGTGTCCATCCCTTCTACTCCTACCCTCAGAGGTCAGGAGGTGCTGTTGGCCATCTCCTAGAAAAAGACCCTACTTATTTTTGTTTGCTGCTCTTTGTGGGCAGCAGCAGCTGAGCTGTGTCCTACAGGGCTGCCATGGCTGAGGTGCTAATGACAGACAGACATTGCAGGTTCTTTATTGCAGTCCTGTGTCCTTTCGCTCTGTGTTTAGCTGTTCGTCCTTAGACGTGCACTCCACTCCTGTGTGCTGCTAATGGAAAGGCCTCAGCAGGCCTCCTACAATAGCCACACAACCAACACATATCTTCCACTCTGTGCAGGACTTTAGGAATATAAATACATGCCAAGATGCAAGCATTTTGCTGTGAATGGTGACATACAGGACAATGACCTATAATCCCAGCAGTCTGGGAGGCTGAGTCAGAAGGATCCCAAGTTGAGTCCTGTCTGGACAACTTAGTGACTTAACAAAATAAAAAATAAAAAAAATTTGAAAAAGTCTGGTGATATAGTTCAGTGCAAAGGCCCTGGTACTGTAGAAAAAGGCAAACACTTTTATTTATGAGTTTCCATACTTAAAGTTCAAATTGTGATGTTTCTCTAAGAAATTCTGTCTTTACCCACTTACCTCTGTCTGTTTAACATGCAGAACTCAACTGCCCAGGCCTCTGATACTCTAGGCCTGCCCACTCTCTCATGTGCTTTTCAGGTTAGGTGTGTGTGCCTGTCAGAGACCACCATAGGCGGGTCTTCCTTCTTTGGTGCCAGCTGGAAACAATAGGGCCAGCTCCCCATCAAGGTAGCAGCAGATCCCACACAGCCCACTGGAAGCTTTGATTCATTATGGGACCTTGTGTGACCACCACAGACCAGAGAGAGTGATAAATAGCCAGACAATGGAGCTCTCAAAGAATGGATTTGTGTTTGCGCATTTACATGCATGTGTATGCGTCCATACACATGCATGTCATATATTGTTTTTTCACTAAGGCAGATAGCATCCTGTCCTCTTCTTTTCTCCTTTTCAGCAACTGAAGATGCTCTGGGGCTTCAGGAGATCCTTTTACAGGGGAACACAGCATAGGACAAGTGCTGGCCAGCTCACTGTCTCTCCCTGGGTTCCCCAGGTTCAGGAACCTGCCTGAGGCTACTTGCCAGAGCCACTGTTCCTGCTAAATCTATGTGAAAGGAGTGTTACCCACTACAGAGTTCTGATGAATGAGAGTAAGAATTTGTTCTTTGGGCCTGCTGTCCAGAGATTGAGCTCCATTGTTGCTCCTGGTGATGTGTCCCCAGGAGTCATGTTTGGTGGCCACCAAGGACAAGTCGATGTATGCACTGAAGCCACCCCTTCTAGGCACTAGGAAACTGAGGTGCATAGTTTTAACATTCTAATAGTCTGATCCAAAAACCAAAGTTTTGAGAGCACTGTCCCAAATACATACATTTTGGCAGGTGTTAAGCCCGAGTGTTGTGAACAGGTCAGCTTTTTGGTTTGTGTAGCAGACCTCTTCACAGACATCCATCTGTTTTCCATGAAGGTGGTCCTGTGACTGTCCTAGTTGATTCTGAAAGTAAATGCACTAATAAAAGAAATTTGGAGAAGGAAGAGCTTGCCGTGTTGGGCTGTGACGCTGGGCTACTGTCTTTGATCGGATGAGTGACTGGTCTGACTGTTGCTATACCTGCTTATGGTCTGGCCCGCTTAATGTTTTAGAGAGGCCCTTGCCCCCAGCCGCTTGTTTTATTTTGGAGACAGTTTCACTGTGCAGTTTAGGCTGGCCTTGAACTCACAGTGTAGTCTAGGATAGCTTTAAATTTGTGGCAGTCCTTGTGCCTCAGCTTCCCAACTGCTGTTGTTATAGGTGTGCACCATTATGCCTGGTTTATAGAGCTACTTTAAACAATGATGGATAGAAGTTCAGTGTGGTTTTCTGAGTTGGATTGGGTTTGGTATGGGTTTTTTAGGGGTTTTTTTTTTTGTTGTTGTTGCTGAGACAGGGTCTTGCTGTGTAGTCTTAGCTGGCCTTGAAGTCACGATGCAGCCTAGGCTGGCCTCAAACTTGCTGCAATCCTCCTGCCTCAGCTTCCTGGGTCTGGGACTATAGGGGTGAGTCAACACACCTGACCTTGTTTTGTTTTTGAGTTTGGGTCTTGCTTTGTAGCCCAGGCTTTTTCAAATTGGGTTATTCTTGCCTCAGCCTTTCAAGTGCTGGAATTATAGATGGATCCCGCCTTGCCTGACTCGATGTGCTTTTCTGATATCTGAATATTAAAGCTCTCTCAACTCAGTGGAGTCCCTGGCTGTGCCCAGATACAGTGGCTCTGTCCCTAGCAGCAGAAAGTATTGTAGGGGCATGGCAGTGTACCCCGACTCTCAAGAGTGAAAGGCCAGGCCGGCTGCAGCAGTGGAGCAGAATAGTGTTCTCTGACTTAACAGAGAATGTTAGAACGAATCTATCATGTCAACTCAGGAAATAATCTGTGGCAGATGGCCTCCAGCTCAGGTGGACTGTCATGTGCCCTGGCCTAATTCTGCTGCATTTGGAGGTGGAGCTTTGGGCTCAGGTCACCTTCTTTGGCTCACAGCTGGCATGTGTCTCCCTGAAATCTCAGCTGGAATACATGTCATAAGCAGTTGGCTGTGTAATCACAAGTCTGTAACAATGTATGATCTGTAGTTGATATGCATTGCACGATAGATAATAGCCCTTTTAAAAGGAGTAGCCCCATATTTTTAAGGTAATTTATTGTCATTGTAAAATTTGGGAAATAGGGCCGGGAATTTAGCTCAGTGGCATAAGCATCTGCCTGGCAAGCGTGAGGTTGTGAGTTCAATCCCAGTACCCCCACCAAAAAAAGGGAAATAACACCAAGATTACTGCAAAAATCATCAGATTAATAGTTAAGTTAATCTTTAATATTTTAAAACTCTATAGCTGGTGGGGCATGGTGGCTCACGCCTGTAATCCCAGCACTCGGGAGGCTGAGGCAGGAGGGTGGTTGTGAGTTCAAGACCAGCCTGGGCTACAAAGTGAGCTCAAGGCCAGCCTGAACTGCATAGCAAAACCCTGTCTCAAAAAGAGAAAAAAAAAAAAAAAAACCCTCTACAGCTGAAGCTTGGTGGCAGAACAGTTCTGTAGCATATTCAAGGCCCTAGATCGATCCCCTTTATCAAATATAAAAAACTCTACAGTGAAATTCCTATATGTAAAGGGCTAGTAATAAAAACTATATCATGTCACAGAGTTTCCTGTGGATTTGTTTTTGGTACCAGGGATCGCACTCACAGCCTTGCACTTGCCAGGCAGGCCCTTATGCCACTGAGCTAAATCCCCGGCCCTTCCTGTGGACTTGGAGGTCTCCCTTTTTACACCTTAGAGATGAAGGCATCAAAACTGCTGGAAGCATTTTCAGTCCACACAAAGACCCTGAGCTAAGAACTGTCATCAGAGTCCCCAGGGTTCGCAGACAGGCAATGTCCCCAGGGTGTTCTCTATGCCTTTGACTCTGTCCTGTCTGCCCCTAGCACCGAGGAGCCATCAGTCCATGTGTCCTAGCAGCAGTGTACACCAGTCCTGATTGCATTGAGATGTTTTATATTTGTGAGGAATTTGGTATCCAGCTTTTAGAAATTTGTTTGTATTAAAATAGGTTAGGGCTGAGGATGTAGCTCAGTGGCTTAAGCATTCGCCTGGCAAGCACAAGGTCGTGAGTTCGATCCCTGGTACCTAAAAAAAGAAAAATAGGTTAAACTGGGCATAGTAGTGGTACATATCTTTGATTCCAGCACTTGGAAAGCTGAGGCAGGAGGATTGTCAGGAGTTCTGGGCCAGTCTGGACCAGTCTGGGCTAGTAAATTCAAGGCCAGCCAGGTAGCCTGTACTATACAGTGAAACCCTGTCTGTCTGTCTGTCTGTCTGTCTGTCTGTCTGTCTGTCTCTCTCTCTCTCTCTCTCTCTCTGTCTCTGTCTCTCTCTCTCTCTCTCTCTCTCTCTCTCTCTCTCTCT